>CAKNYM010023743.1:0-15082 GCA_932195095.1 Andricus curvator
TTCGGCAAACCTGCAAAACCCTAATTTCTCACAATTTTTCGGGCCAACAACTCTCAGTCCGAGAGTAGGGGTGCAAACCCACATAAAAATAAAAATAGGAAAGTCGAGTCTCTCGCCCTTCCTTCAGTTTTGGGGAAGCGTCCCCCCAGCGTATTGATATGAGGCAGCTTTTGTTTGCGGGTCCTTTTCTCATGGAATTAAAAACAAACTTTAATTAGATCGTACGTGACAATTATACACTCTTCGGGAATTTTCCAATTCGGGAATTTTATCGTTTTTGGAATTTTATTATACGGGACTTTGCAGAGTCAAGAATTTATGTTTTTTGGGGAATTTAAAGTCGTCCCTAGAAGTTAACTTGTGGTTTTATAATTTTTTCAATTATGCGTGGAATTTTTATGTATGGAAATACACTAGAGAAAAAATTGACAATTACATACAATTTGGCATTAAATACCAAATCCCAAATTTTGAAAATTTGCTGTAATTATAATTTCGTCTCCTGGATCTTGTCGATTTTCCTACTCTATTTATTTTAAAAAAATTATTATAAAAACATTTTTCAAACCATAAATTCTTAATTATATTATCTCATTAAATACCAAAATTAAAAATTAAAAAATTCACTGTATATCCAATTTTGATTCCTGGGTATCGGCGATTTTTTTCCTAGTGCATTTTGATCACTGGAAAACGAGGGTGAATTAAATAAGAATTATATCTTAGAAAATAACTGTTCAAACCCCGAAAAAATGGGTACTTTTTTACCTCTAGGTATGTAAAAAAGTTTTAACTTTAGAAAATTCAAAAACTCTGCAAAGATATTATATATCTTTGCTATATGTCTATAGATTCCGAAAAAAGTTCAGTTATTGGTACTGAAATTTCAGTACACATAACAACGGTTGTTTAAATTTCCCCAATATTCTGTCACTAATATGTCGCAAAAATTGTTCTGCAGATTTCAATGTTAATTTTTATTCTTCTCAATTTTGTATTTAATATAATTTCTATTTTAATATAGTTCAATATATTTTGTGAAAGACCTGACGTTTGTCCTTATAATATCTTGTAGATCTTTCTATTAAAGAATAAATCTTGTTCAAGTTTCATCGTTTAAAAATAAGTAAGATCTAAAACTTTTATTTTCAATTAAATATGAGTCTGATACTTTCAATGAAAATAGAGTGGTTTTATTTCTACAAGTCTATTTCTACTGAAAGTATTAGAGTCTTATTTAATTGAAAATAAAAATATTAAGTCTTACTTAGTTTTAAGCAATGAATCTTGAATAAGATTTATTCTTTAATAGAAAAATCTATAAGATATTAAAAGAAGATACGACAGATTTTTCAAAAAAAAAATCTTGAACCGTATTAAAATAGGAATTATATTAAATAGAAAATTTAAAAAAATAAGAAATTTTAATTTAATTAGAATTTTATTAAAAAAATAAACATCAAATATTCGAGGGGAGTTAACCACATGTAATTTTTATCATCATCAGAATTGAAAACTTCAAAGAAATCCAAACAGTTTATAATTAATTTAAAGAATCCCCCAAAAAATCACGAGCAGTAGGAACTATAAACCTTATAGGGTACATCTCAGCAACTAAGGCTTCGATTATATTACTAAAAAAAAATTTTGTGTCGTTGACAAGAATGTTCTTAAACGGTTGTTATGTTTATCATGACCCCAAAGTAAAATTGTGAAATTCCTAGGGCCCAATATTTGGCCAGTTTTGAGAAAACATCCTTTCAAGTAGGCTACGTCTAGACTAGACACCCCGAAATTTCGGGACCATGAGACACATCGTTCGTCGTGTAGTTTTTTCCAGTTTTTAAAATATTTTGATTAGAAAAAATATCAATATATTCGATTCCCTTCTAATAATTTTTTTAATTTTTGCAACAATTAATATTTTTAATGCTTTTTTCAATGAAAGACTCACTTCTTCGAAATATTGTCGTTTTTTTCCCAAAAAACCTTTCGCATCAATTAATTAATTTATTTATCAATAATTCATATTTTTATATTATTTTATTTTTTATTATTTTTATTCCATTTATATTCTGATTTTGAATATGTTTGCGAAATTTAAACAAATTTATTAAATTAATAACATTCATAGAAAATAAATTTGTTTGCGAAACAAGTTTGAAAAAGCGAACTGTTTTTCATTAAGATTTTTTTGTGAATAATCCTAAAGTCGGTGTCAAAAGTACGCGACCTTCACTTTGATCGCTCGCAACTCGTTCAAAAAAAATCGCAGGAAACTCCGGCCAGGTAAACGTGAAAGCTTAAGGTCTCCTGAATTGAAAGATATGTATATTGTTGTTCTAAAAATTTTTGTTACGATAGCGCTGATGTAAAACGTTCCAAAAAACAAGAGTAGTAAGGCATCACTTCGACCAGACACCCCTTCCACTACTCCTTACCCCCCTCACCGCACTATGGCGCCGACCCCCCTCGCCCGTAGGTAGTGTCTATGAAGAGTTGACGCCCTTCACTTTATATGCCCTTAATGATCTTGCTCTGATGGTTACGTACTTTCCCTTTCACCTGAGCTAGATCACATAACGCTGAAGAGTGGACCCAAAAAATACATCACTTGCTTGTATTAAGAAAATTCGGGGCCTCGTGTGAGGACTATCCAAATCTAACGCTCTTCACGCTATATGACCTCAATTATCTTGCTCTAACGGGGGACACTTTCCCTCTCGTCTCGGCTAGATTATATATTGCTCAAGAGTGCGCCCAAAAATAGGAAGATTAGAAATGGTTGGTGTAATGTGATTCTTTTTAAAATATTCTTCACAGTAAAAGTCATGTGGGTCAGCAATGCCTATCCGATATATTTAAATATTTCTACCTATATACTAGAGGTGGAGACTTTCAAATAAAAGCATAACATTGTACATTTCAGTTTAGTCACATTTATTGATTACAATAGTTTGGAAAGAAAAATAGAATACACATAATAATCAGTATATCAGTATATATTACATATAGTTAAGGTAGACGTATGCAATGTAGAACATTTCCATAATGATACAACATCGTTAGTTGAACGTGATTCTTGTTAGTACATTTCTTCGCACAGTAGAAGTTACATGGGTCAATAATACACCACCAATCTCATGATAAATAATGTCAATATAATAGTCATTGAATTTCGACGATAAATGTTCATACATTAGATTTTTAAACTCGTCACACTTTTCGTGGTTCATTAACTCAAAAATAAAATTCTCAGATGGTTCGACTATCTTCATAGAAATACAATGTTCGGTTAATAATTCTACAATCCGTGACATACAATCCTCTACCAAAATACGTAAAGCTTGAAGCATTCCAAAATATTCATTCGCACACAACATAATATTTTTCAAACCAATAAAGCTAGCTTTTTTCATAGCCACTGCAGGTACAAAAACTTTTTGTTTCTTGTTTTTACAAGAATTTTCACCATCCTCACAATCACCCTCGGGAGCAGGTGTTTTGTCAAAAAGAATAGTCTTTTCACCGAAGGACGTCGTGAACTTCACTATGTAGTCATTAATCTCGAGTGGTTCCAGCTCTGACATTGAATAGCCCCCAGATTCAAAGTAGGTACTTATGAATTTAAATTGTTGTTGGAATTTGGACCATGTTGCCGCCCCAAATGTGATTCCTTGTAGCTTGTTAGACACAATTTTTACAATAGGTTGAAAACTGCCATCTGACTGCACTTCAAGACCAACAATAGCGTTTTTACTGCATGAGTTATTGAGTGCATACAGTGTGGTTAAAATGAGATGTTTGTTTGTCTTGCGTGATGCATCCACTTCCGTCATATGAACTCTTTTTTTAGTACCAGTAGTAGAATTAGTAACAGTGAAAGAGGAAATTTCCGCTTCTCTTTCAACACCAGTCATAGTTTGCGACATTATAGGTACTGCTTCAAAGATACAGAGAAACTGATTCTTAGCTAACTACTCAGAGATCTTAAGTACAAGGTAATAGAGACATTATGGGGTGGGAGGAATACAAGTCTAGACACGATTCATAAGCGATGGTTGAATATCATTGGTTCAAAATAAAAATAGTGGAGATTAAAATATCAAATCAGAATAATGCTTTAATAATTAATTATCTGTATGTGCTAGTTTTTATATAGGTCAAATTCATACCTGTCATAGGGTAGTGTGGGTGCGGGTGAAATACTATTAGATGTTGTATAAGAGTATCTCTTTTACACTCATGGGTAGGACTGATATGAATTGAAGCTTACTGTATAGGTATAACTCTATGATCGAAGCAAATGTTTAGAATTTTTCATTTTTATTCTTCAAATCACAGTGATACTTTCATAACTAAAACCAAATCATGAATAATGACACAGTGGGTGAAGAAGAAGGTTATTCACAGGTTACAAGGTCTAAAGATCAGTCGAAAAGATTTTCAAATAGAAAATCCGTGGAGGCGTTATGGTAATGTGCCCCATTCCAGAATGGACATCAGATTTGAGTATATGCCGTTACCCATGGGTTTGAAAGGGAAAGGTCTTTTTGGTAGAAGCGTTGGAATGATGTAGGAAAAGTGAAAGGGTCATAGGTAATAGTGTTCTTCCGTAACATTTTTCCGAAGGTTTCATTTTCGGTGGAACGTCAGTCTTAGCTATATGCTCTAACGTGAAGCACGGTCGATGGTAATTAGTTTTCACAGTATATTTTGTACAATTGTTGAGTGTGATAAATTGAACTGTGTTCTGTGAGGAGTTTATCAGTGTTTTCATGGTGTATTTTGTACAATTGTTGAGTGTGGTAAATTGAACTGTGTTCTGTGAGGAGTTTATTTGTGTAGCTCAAAGTCATCAGTTCAAGTGAACAATAAGCCCTATAATGTCGATGGATAACAAAGCTAACCAGAAAGCAATTACTCATAAGAGGGATGATGACAGACTGTTTCTTATTGCCAAGTTAGAAGGATACATCAGCCAATGTGATACACGGGTGCAACTTGATGATGTTGTGCAAACAGCTATACAAAGGAAGGACGATATACCTTTACTTATGGTATTAAGGAAATATTTAAAAATGCAGAGAGAGACGAACTCTGCAATAAATAATGTACAAGCGATCATTGGTAAGTAAAACTCTTTTTAATTTTCATTCATAAAATTTTTCTAAAAGTGAACATTTCAAAATAGTGTGCTGATTTTTTGCTTCTCTTTTTGTTAAAGCTGAAATTCAGAGCGTTAAATCCAGAAAATCTTTGGAAACCGACGCTCTGCATTATCAACGAATTAGGAATCAGACGGAGGCAGATTCGAAAGAAAAACCCGCAGAATTAACTAAAAAGAGGGATCATTCTGATTCGATGGTGGAAGCGGGTTGCTCAAAGAAGCAAAAAAGTTCACAAGAGTTAATATTAGGTGAGGGAAGTGTAGCACGGGATCCTAGAGTCAATAATAAAAATAATAATAATAAAAGTAATATAGATAGTAATATAGTAGTGGAAACTGATGACGACGAGACGGACTTTGACGAGGACATTGTGCCAGATTCACAAATTAAAAAAAAAATTAAAAAATCTGAGGAACTTGTTCAAGAAAATAGACGTAGGCAACAGGATAAGAGCGAAAAAGTTAGACAGGAAAAAATGCAAGAAAAATTAAAAATTAAAATAGCTAAAGAAAGGGAAATAAGATTGAAGAAAATTGCACAAATTAGAGAGGCAGATTTGAAAAAGGAGCGCAAATTACAAAATGATAAAATAAGTAGAGAGCTTGCAAAGCAAGATAGATTGAAAGTAGCAAAAAGAAAGCAGGATGAATTCAGGGCAAAGATGGTTGCAAAGGAGAATCTCGAGGAGATTCAGAAGAAACAAAGGAAAGTTCTTCAGCAAGTACGAAAGGAGCAGAAAATGCGTAAAGAAATGGATGGATCTACATCTGCATTAAAAAGAAAAGGTAATGTAAATTATATGTATATATAGACATAACTTATATATTCCTAAACTTTCGTCTACAAAATAAAAAATGATTTTAAAATGTTTATTTTTTCAGAAAATCAAAACTGTGGGAAAAAAACATCGACTCAAGTAGGGTCGAATCGGAAACAGACCCCAAATGATGTGACAGCAGCTCCAGCCATGAGTGCGATTGCAGGCCCATCCAGAGCTATGGAGGCTAGCTCATCCCCCACACTCATCTCTCATGGCCAGTCGATGGCTGAGGAAGCTGTTGGGATTCTCTCAGAAGATTTACATGATGCTCAACCACAAGGTAGGAATGAGAGTAACATTTTAGCCCCCTTCATAATAAAAATAGACGAATGTGACCAATATGTGAGAAAATTCGACACAAATGGGCGAAAATTAACTTTTAAAATTGTACCTCCTGGGGAGAATAATCCTGTTCTTTGGTTGGAATTAGCCTTTTTAGAGTTATATAATTATATAGTTTCGTGGTGTAAGGAAACAGATTTAGTGGGCATTGTGTTTGGATCGGATGGCTTTAACAAAGGAGTTGCTTGGAAAGCCTTTTTACCCCTTAAAGATTTGCATTTCGAAGACTTGTGGAAATTAGTAGAATCAGTAGTTCAAAGTGCCATAAGTTTTAATATTGATGACACCTTTGTAGTAGAGATTACGCGGGTAAGCGTAATAGCAGGAAAAGGCCGTGTGAAGCTAGCAAGCAAAGTTTTTAAAAAATCAGTTTATACTATAGCTAACAAGAATAACACATGTCTACCACAGGCTATCGTAGTAGCGATTGCGAACGCAAATCGTCAGTCTGATCCAAATAATAATAATTTTAAAAAAGAGTATAGAAGCATAAGCGATAGGGATAAACTCAAAGTACAAATTAAGGCAGCTGAAAAGCTAACTCGAGATGCTGGTGTGATAATACCAGACATTGGATGTGGCCTGCCTGAGTTAATTGCATATCAAAAATATCTGGCAAAATCTCAGATTGCAATAACTGTTTTTAATTTTAAAGATTTCGGGAAAGGGAGAGATAAGGCTATTTACGAGGGTAGTTCGGAAATAACAAATACAGGTAGTGAGATCAAGCACAATATTTATTTGCTTTATGAAGGTCATCCAAATTTTCATTATAGTGCTATACTAAATTTAATTGGGGCTGGCGCAGCACAGAAGTTTTGTATACCGTGTAATAAGGCTTACTTTAGACAAACTGATCACAGGTGCACAATGAAATGTGACGCTTGTTTTAGTTCCCCATCATGTAAAGTGAATGCTGACATGAATAAAAAAAATGATAATATTAAATGTGGGGATTGTCGACGGTATTTTTATGGACTCGAATGTTTCAGGAAACATTTACTTTATAATTCACACTCTACAGGTAAAAGTATTTGCTCAGTATTGCAAATCTGCAATGGTTGTTCAAAGTTACTTAACTCTGAGAAAAGCAAGAAAGGGGAGGTACATAAATGTGGCTTCTCTGATTGCGCAACGTGTAAGAAACTTTGTCCAATTAATCATTTTTGTTTTATGACACTAATGTTGTGTGTAGCACAGCAAGTTTGTGAAGATTGTATGAACGATCCGGATCCGAACGTAAAATGTCAATGGTGTGGTGTGCGCCAGTATATTTTTGATAAGAATCCTGTGTCTCAATTCACTGAGTTCGCTATTCGTGATTTGAAGCATTTTGATGAGACCGTTTGCATAGCACATAATGCGAAAGGTTTCGATGCGCAATTCATTCTTAGAGAACTCATTAAGAATAGAGGTACTAATGAACCGCCAGAGCTTATTTTAAATGGTACTAGTGTAATTTTGCTAAAAGTAAAAAAAACACGATTTATTGATAGCCTTAATTATCTACATATGCCGTTAAGTGCTATGCCTTCGGTTTAGAAGAGGCAAAGAAAGGTACATTTCCGCACCTCTTCAATACACCGCAGAATGAGCTATATGTAGGTAAATTACCGGCTAAACATTTTTACTCCCCAGATACGATGTCCTTAGAGGGTCGTAAAGATTTTGACAAGTGGTATGAAGAATTGAATAAAACTAATTACATTTTTAATTTTAAAAATGAAATTAGAACGTACTGTATAAATGACGTTGATATTCTTCGTACTGCTTGTCTAGCTTTCCGAGAATTATTCATCAAGGTAACTAATGTTGATCCGTTTGTCGAAAGTGTCACCATTGCATCAGCTTGCTCAGTAGTTTTTAGGAAAAATGATTTAAAGTCCGACGTAATTGGTGTCCTACCAACTGGGGGTTATAGGTTAGCAAATAAACAGTCGAAAAAGGCTATCGAATGGCTTTTGTCTGTCGAGCGTGAATTAGACTTGGAAATCATTCATGCTGGCCGAACTCTAGAATACCGACTACCTGAAGGTGTATTAGTTGATGGCTATTATGAGGATACGCTTAGAAATAAAAAAACTGTTTATCAGTTTCACGGTTGTTACTGGCACGGCTGTCCACGGTGTAATCAAACTAGTCGTCATAAAAGAACAGGTTTCGGTAAAAATTCTGAAAGCATGAGTGATCGTTTTGAGCGTACACGGGCCCAAACTGAACGACTTCGAGAAAAGGGTTACGAAGTAGTTGAGATGTGGGAGTGTGACTTTGATAGGTTAAAATCCAGAGATCCTGAGTTAAGAGAGTTCTTAAAAGACCATCCTCTTCTAATGCACGGTGCTCTTAATCCTCGCGATGCTTTCTACGGGGGAAGAACAGGAAATACATTTTCCTATTATAAGGCAAGAGACAATATAAAAATCTCTTATCTGGATGTTTGCTCCTTATATCCATTTATATCAAAATATGGAAAATTCCCCATAGGTCACCCAAAAGTTTATATTGGTGATGAGTGTAAGGAATTAACTGGACCAGATAATGATTTAACTAATGTCGAGGGTCTCATCAAATGTAGGGTATTACCACCTACTAATAGTTATCTGCCTGTTCTTCCTGTTCGTATGCACGGTAAACTGATGTTCCCTTTGTGCAGAACTTGCTGTGAATTGCAGTTACAGCAAGATTGTCCACATGTCGATAGAATCAGTGAGAAAGAAATAGGGGGGACATGGGTTTCTGATGAACTAAAAGTGGCTGTCGAAAATGGGTACAAAATCACATCGATTTTTGAGATTTGGCAATATGAGACAACTCAGTATGACCCGACCTCAAAAATCGGTGGTCTCTTTGTACAATATATGAATAGATTTTTTAAGCTTAAACATGAAGCCAGCGGATATCCTTCTGATTGTATCACCGAGGAGAGTAAAAAAGCATATGTGAAAAAAATTTTCGATTTAGAGGGCATTCAGCTCGATCCGCAAAACATAAAAAAAAATCCTGGTTTACGATCACTGGCTAAGCTTTGTTTAAATTCTTTCTGGGGTAAATTCGGACAACGTCAAAATATGCCTAATACCGAAATATTAGATACCCGAAAAGCTTTAATTGATATTATTGAAAGTCCAGATAAAGTTCTTACCAATATCTTACCAGTCGACCAGGAAAATATTTATGCATCTTGGATGTATAAAGACGAAGCTGTAGCCCCATCACCTATTACTAATGTAGTTATAGCCGCATACACAACAGCGCAGGCCCGTTTAAAATTGTATGGTTATTTGAAAAAACTGGATCGTCGTGTTCTCTATTTTGATACGGATTCTGTCATTTTTGCTAGTAAAAACGAGGCAGGTGAATATTACCCAGCTACAGGATGTTTGCTAGGGGATCTGACAGATGAGCTCGAAGTTTATGGTTCGGGAAGTTATATTGAAACTTTTGTCTCGGGTGGACCTAAATTTTATGCCTTTAAAGTACGGTCACCTGATGGTAAGCAGCACCATGTTTGCAAAGTGAAAGGCATTACTTTAAATTATAAGAACTCTCAAATCATAAACTTCGACTCTATTTGCGATCTTGTGGTTAATAAGGCTTCCCCGATTACTTTACATTATCGAGCCATTCGTAGAACTGAATATCACCATGTAGTCACCAAGAATGAACATAAAACCTGTAAACCTGTTTACACTAAAAGAAGGCTAATTGATAATCATGATTCGCTCCCCTTTGGTTACATACAGTATAGATAGGTTAATACCAGATAACCCGTCAGTAATTTATTTATTTATAACGTCTAAAGGCTAAAATGAATTATCTCTCGTTCCTACGCTTTGTATGAAAACTATCTCATCATATAGTCATCATAAAAATTTGAGTGTAATTTTCATTTCTCAAAATCTTTTTCATCAAGGGCATGGTCAAAGAGATATTTCTTTAAATGCAAACTATATTGTCACATTTAAGAATCCTCGAGATCGGGCTCAAATTCAACATCTTGCGCGCCAGATTTGTCCTGAAGACCCACGGTTTATACAAGAAGCCTATCACGATGCAACTTCTCAACCACATGGTTATTTACTTCTAGACTTGAAACAATCAACTCCTGACAATTGTCGCTATCGCACAAGTATATTTCCGGACGATCCTCATCAGTACGTTTACATACCAGTGAAGGGTATAAAGGGGAGAAACAGTGATTGTCAAGTTCCAGTTACACATTTGTGATGACGTCGAAAGGTTGCAAGTCAATAGGCAAGAAGAATGCCATAGTTTTACATGCCCTTTGTCATCTAAATCCGGATCAACGACAGGCAATACTAAAAACATCTGATGTCAAACTCATAAAGTGTATTTGTGAGTGTGCCTTGAATATCTTGTTGGGAAATGTTCCTCTTAAAGATAATCAGAAGCTGAAATTGAAAAAACATAGAAAGACACTACGAAAGTTAGTTGAAACTCGCGGTACATGGAAAAGCAAGAAAAAATTTATTGTGCAAAAAGGTGGATTTCTGCCTCTCCTACTTGGACCAATCATTGGTGGTTTGCTCTCCAATTTGTTTAAACCTTCCTCGTAGAGCTTTCAATAATATGGAGCATGCAAGAAAAATGGTACTGATTCCCAGCGAGCAAGTGGACAAAATCAATCAACAAATGCAGACGATACATCAGACATCATTGCATAACAATAATAATAATGATTCACCGATTATACCATCGATACCTGGTGCAACTACACAGACTCCTGGAAGCAATCTTGGTAGATTAGATTCTGAAATGAGTCGAATCTTATTCTCGCCTTTTCCGTACGATGAACGTGAAAGGTGGAAAGACTACAGTCAAGTGCTGAAAAAATTTCTCTTTTTTGTCGATAAAAATAGGAAATTAACTGCTGAGAAAATGGATTATTCTGAAAATACAGATGATGATTCCCATGAGTTTATGCCTATAAAGGATATTATAGCTAATGTACCTAAATCGTTTCGATCTAAAAGTACGTTATTACTCAATCACCTAACAAAACCTGACTTTGCCGACAGAATAAGATGGGATAAATATGGCTCAGTTATCATTGACGGAAAACGTGTTGAACATTCAAACATTACAGATCTCGTTAATGATGCATTGAGGTATAGAAAAAGTGCTAACCCTCCAGGAAGAAGTCACTTTGCCCGTATACTTCAAGAGCTTGGCACACCGCGAGAGCTCGTGAAAAATCATGAATATTGGACTCAAGCTAAGCAGATACAGCGCGACATCAACTACCGATTAAACCAAGAATCACTTATAACAGATGATGAAACTACTGAGGATGAGGCAAGGATAAATAAAACTCTTACAACTCCTAATAATTCAATTCGTGAGAGGAGTCGCAGTAGAATTAGAAGAAGTAGCCGTCGAGAGAAGGTACAATCTGGTTCAGGAATGCTAACAAAGTGGCAATCTTTTATCTTAAAATGAAGCTACTTGAAGAAATATATTACAATCCAGGTCATCCTGCTTCCTACAGCGGAGCAGAAAAATTAACTCGTGCTGCACGTGGTAAAGTATCTCGCACACAAGTACTTGATTGGCTGAAATCTCAGGACGCATTCACTTTACACAGGCCTATACGACAAAAATTTCAAAGAGCTCATTACACAGTTTCCAATTTTGATGAGGTTTGGGAATGTGATTTAATTGACATGCAAAGTGTTTCTACTTATAACGATAATTACCGTTATCTCTTAGTAGTGATTGATATCTTGAGTAAATTCGCCTGGGTTGAGACACTTCGAAATAAAACAGCACTGGAAGTTAAAAATGCTTTTGAACGTATTTTACAAAAAAGTAATCATCGTACTCCTTTCTGTTTACAATCAGACAAAGGAAAGGAATTCTTAGGAGCTTCTTTTCAAAAATATCTGACTGATAATGGGATAAAATTCCACGTAACGCGGGATCCTAACGTTAAAGCAGCCGTAGCCGAACGTTTCAACCGAACACTCAAGGAGCGTATGTGGAGGTATTTTACACACAAAAATACTCGACGATATATTGATGTTTTACAACAAATTGTGAGTGCTTACAATAATGCTAGACATTCTAGTATTAGAATGACACCGTCTGAAGTTAATTTATCGAATGCAGCCGAAGCTCGAGCAAATATTCAGCGTCGTTTTTGTAAAGAAAAAAAATCCAAAAGAAAGCCTAAATACAGTGTTGACGACAATGTCAGAATCAGTCGTGAGAAGGGTGTCTTTGAGAAAGGTTATCAGTCTGGCTGGAGTGAGGAATTGTTTGTTGTAAGGAGGGTCATTACAGGAAGAAGTCAAGCACCTTACATGTATGAGTTGAAAGATTTAGCTGGAGAAGAAATAGAAGGTGTTTTTTACGAACAAGAATTGACTGGTGTCAAAAATAAAAACATTGAGAAGGACGAATTTCAAATTGAAAAAATATTACAGACTAAAGGCAAGGGAAACAAAAAACAATTTCTTGTCAAGTGGGTAGGTTATCCTGACAAATTTAATTCGTGGATCCCAGCCTCAAATTTAAAAAACTTGTAAAAATGAATATCGATCAATTTTACCTTATTTTACCAAGCAATAGTAGTATGAAATATTTTCCCGAGAATACCACTTCCAATTTCATAACACAACTGCCACATGAGATTCGTCTCCAAGGACAGTGGGTCGTAGCACTCACAGAAATACAACTTCCTCGTACATTTCTTCATGTGAGACAAGATGATTCATTTGAAAATCGTATTGTCCTTATGAACAGTGGGGCTGCAGGATATGAATATCCACAATATGATGGTAATAGTAAAAATAGAAAATCCATTGAGAAAGGTATCGACCTTCTTCACAAATATAACGTACCTATTAGTATGAAAATTGATGAAATGACTGCTGAAAATTTAGGAGATAACTTAGAAGATGCAATAGATCTTATTGCGCTGAGAGAAAAAAGGAAGGATGAAAAAATGTCTCTTATGTGGAAAAAACCTCTTGTTAATTTCTTTCAAGCTGGTCTTTATGCAAATATTGTGTCTCTTATAAATAATCTAAACAGTCTTCCAGAATTAAGTCAGCATATTAAATTTAAATATGACAAATTCAAAAGTAGTTACGTAAGTATACAAAAACAGTGTGAAAAACTATGTCTGACTGATCACCATTTTTTGGTACTTAGTGATAAATTATCACGTATTCTTGGATTTGCTCCAGATAATCTAATTCCAATTCAAACTAAAGACTATATTGCTAGACACCCACCTAGTCTATCAAGTGCTCTTCCGGATAAATTATTTATTTACTGCAATATTTGTGAACCACGTGTTACGGGAGATGTAAAAGCACCACTTTTACGTACAGTTTCTTTAGATACAACAGATTACAATTTTGGTACAACACAAGTCACACATTTTTCATCACCCAACTACATACCAGTTCTAAGCACAGGTTTTCCTACGATTGAAATTGATATAAGAGATCACATTGGTTTGCCAATACCATTCGAGTACGGTACGCTGACAGCTACACTTCACTTTAAACGTATTGACTAGATAAGAGAAAAATAATGGCTCATTACATAGATTATTACTCCTCACAAGTAGGTGGAAGAGGTATACCACAAATATACATTGGAGCTCCATATCAGAAGGGGCATGGAATTGGTAGCTTTCTCGGAGGTTTATTTCGACGTGTTCTCCCTTTCTTAACTAACGGTGCTCGAGTCATCGGAAAAGAAGCTCTTCGAACCGGTATGAATGTTATGAATGATATGGACAGTAAGATACCTCTCAAAATTTCGGTGAAGAATCGTTATGGACAATCTGGTCAAAATTTGAAACGTCGTGCAATGGACAAAATGGACCATATCATGAATGGTTCGGGTTATAAACATAGAAGGAAGAAGCAAGTGGTTCAGTCTATTTCTAATCGTGGTACACTTCACGCCGTGAAAGCAAATAGAGTGAAAAAGAGAAAAAAAAGCTCAGCTGGAAAAATCAAAAAGCGTATTACGATAAAGAGAAAAAAGGCTACTAAAAGTAATAAAAATACAAAAACTAGTAATCGTACAATTAAAGATATTTTCGGAAATAAATAAGAGTAATAATGTCGTTTCTTCATTCTCATTCCTGTGAGTGCTTGAAGTCAGAGCTAGATCTTTTCTCACTGCCTCCAACACAGACATCTATAGAAAGCTCGCAATGGGTTCATTATAAACCCGTTTCTTCACTCACTGATGACGCCCCCATAGAGTTTGTTGTTCCTGGTCATGGTGATGAGTACCTTGACTTAGCACATACTATGCTCAGTCTTCAAGTAAAATTAGTAACTCCTGCAAGAGTAGCCGCAAATACAGTCCAGCTAGATAAAGTAGGGCCAGTAAACAATTTCATGCATTCGCTGTTCAATCAGGTGGACGTATATTTCAATCAAAAAGTAGTATCTCCTCCTAGTAACTCTTATGCATATCGAGCATACATCGAGACTTTACTTAACTACGGCCCAGCTGCCAAAGACAGTCATCTTACATCATCTCTGTGGTATAATGATACTGCTGGAAAAATGGATGATTTCGATGCTAATGAGGGTTTAAAATCTCGACAGAAATATTTTGGTGCTGATAAATCTATTGATCTTATAGGCCATTTACACTGTGACGTTTTTAATCAAGATAAATTCCTTATCAATGGTGTGGAATTACGACTCCGACTAGTTCGTTCAAAGGACACTTTCTGTCTCATGGATGCTACAAA
>CAKNYM010023749.1:0-17357 GCA_932195095.1 Andricus curvator
AAAAGTTATCCGATATACAGACGACGACGACCACAACGACAACGACAGACAGACAGACACCGACGTAAAAACTATTTTTCCTGACTCAGGGGGCCTCAAAACGTCGACATTTGATGGAATCCGCGAAAGTCATTTTTCACATAAAACCAATACTTTCTCATTATGATGAGAATGTAATAACAATCCTTAATTGATCTAAAATTATATTAATCAGAACGAATTTAACATTTGATCGTCCGTTCTGAAGCAAAACAACCATTACACAAAATTATATCGTGTATTCATAATGGCGACTGCGAACCCTAAAATCGTCACATAAAATTTGGCCATCTGACCAGAACGAAGATCACCGAACAGCCCGCAGAGAATAAAGACACTTCTATACCGTGCGTGGTGCGCTCCGCGAATTTATGAAGCGATCGTTCGACCAGAAGTGATGCTCCCGGTTCCCTTCTTCTTGATCTTTGGTTCCGGCTACTTGCGTCGAGTCAATTTGCAAATTCTGTGCATTTGCATTGCGGATTCATTTCGCGTGTAACCGCTGCAGACGAGGGCCTGTGAACATTTTCAGGAAATTCATCTCTTCAATGCTGAATAAATGTCGCCGCGACCACCATTCCGCGGCATCTTGCGATCGTGGGGATTTCTAGATTGTGGCTGAGGCTCCATCCAGGTTGAGAACATGTCATCACCATCACGAACTTCCGTAATCCTTTTCCTCTAGAAAACTCTCGTTCACCAATAATGAAAATACAAGAAGAACCCCAAAGATTCATTCTAAATTTAAACTCGTTAACCTGCCCCATGGGAATTTGACCTTTGCATACCTCCCGCGGTGGTATCTGCGAGGACAAAAGAAGTTTCTAACAAATAAATAAAACAAACAACAACCATGTAATGTATAGTCATAACTACCACATCACAATGAGATCTATGGTAGAATGTTTTGCCTTAAAACAGGAAGTTGTGAATATTTTATGTTATAATGGTAAGACTGTCTGTTAGACATTTTATGCAGAATATCATAACTGGTGAATCAAGTGTGCCTCGCGATTGTGAAAAACAGTATCTCAAAGCTATTTTCGCTAGATGAAAAGATACCGCCAAAGACAGCATCCATTGAAAAACTTTTAAAACAGTTAATTATTTAGTTAAACACGTCAAACAGCGTTTTGCTTTTCGTGAAACTAATTCATGAAACTTGCCTGAAATTTCGACTATTCGAATGAATCGAGAAGCTCAATTGGCTCTTGAAGATAAATGTTAGAATGTTGAAAAATTGTTACCCCAACTTCATGACCGTGCGCTTAAAGCTTTCAAACGTGGTCTACCTGGCAAAATATCCAGTTTGGTAAAAGCACGCAACCCCCTGAGTTAAGACGCAACTTTGAAAGTTGAGCTCGAGTACAAATCAAGACAGCAATTGAGTCCGCAAGATCCTACAAACTCTTGTTGTCATTCGAGATATGCTCAACCCAGTTATTTAGGTTCGCCGAATCGTAGTTCTACCCCTTATGTTTGTTTTGCAACGACTTTAGACTCATATAAAGCTTCTGACCCAAAACAGAACAGAACTTCAGTCACACAAGAATTTTCTTATTTTCCGAATAATCATATTTCTCCACACGAGTATCCGTACTTATTTATCACTTATCCTTATTTTTCAACTGCTTCGTTACAAACTACTCGATATCCTAATTCATATTATTGGTATAATGGAATCCACACTCAATCCCCTTTTCCAACAAATGCAGACTATTCAAACTAATATTCCTTTCGCCAAACAGATACAGGGAGGAGCACGGAGAAATTGGAGCGTCATATAAGCATAAGAATGATAATAAAACACGAACAAATTTCTGCACAAAACCCAACCTGGAATGTCCAGCTGTAGAGTTTTTACCACTTAATTTGAATAAATCAAAAGCTTCAATTTTAGTTGACACTAGAACCAACGTAAATATAATAAAATTGAATTCCTTTGACGAAGACTTTGATGGTTTCAAAGAATCATTCCGTCGAGAACACGGAGTTGGCACAACGGAGTTGGCAACAACGTTCTTTTACCAGATTTTTCTCTGCTTACAGATAAAATTCTAGGATTAGAATTCCTCAGACAATAGAAGCTTCAAATTTCATTTTGGCATAGTCATATAGTCAACCATATTCGAACGCTGTAATACAGATTATAAAAGGATAGAACTGTCTCCTAAAATAAAAAAAATGTACTAAAGTCTTCAAAAGTGTAGAACTTCCAAAAACCCTATACAATCAAATAAATGTTGTAGGGCTCTGGACACTGAACCTAAAGTGAGACTAAGTACGACTGAACACACGCACACATAAGAAAATCTAAGGTTCGAATTACACAATCTGCACGAGAAGCGATCCTAAATACATATACACAAACTAAATGTTGACTATAAATAACAATACCATAATATCCTGTTCACTTACATTTCTTTGCACAGATGGATGGACAATACCGATATTTATATTATTTAATAGCATTACTATACTTATGTTCTATATAAGTTTAAAAAAAAATCATATACGTTAAACAAAAGTAATTATAGGGGTTTTGATGCTCATTACGAAACGCACATGGAATTTCAACCCGTATTGATAGTTACAAGTATACTAGCTCGGCCTTCTAAATTTTTCTCAATGCAAATAAGATTTTTTAAAAAGTGGTTGAAAAAAATTATTATTTTATCGAACTGAAATCATCACTATATCCTTCATATTATCTTTTTCTTATTAGTTTTTTTTCTATACACAATTGCACACGTGCTTGGGAGTAAATGTGTTAAACAAACGTGATTTCTTCATTATGGATTAAGGTATCATGTAACTGAAATCAAATATTAAACAATCATTAATTAAAAAAAACAACCATTGAAAACACTTCTTACTAAGACTTTGAGATGTTCGGAAACTATACGTGATCAAGCAATATTGATGAATTTTCCTGGTTTTCCTAATCCTTACATTCGGTCAGTGTCATAGCTCTCAAGAACCAAGAAAATTTAGTCATTCGAATGGCTGCTCAAGTGAAGAGTTGTCTACAGTCTACATGTCACACTCTTGTTTTAATAGACAGAAACCCAAAAAAATCTCAGCATGCTACGTCTATTCTTAAAATTAAATTTGCATCAGGCATAAACGCTATAAGACTTCAATGAAGATGATAAAACAAGATTCATATATAAACAGACAAAGTTCACGAACCCACGGCAGTATAATGCTAAGTGCATTTTTCCAAATAACAAGCATCTGAACGATATAAAGAACATATACCTTCTACGTTTTCATCGAGGACGACGAAAAAAGTCAAGGAGGGAGGATGGAAA
Source organism: Andricus curvator (assembly GCA_932195095.1). NCBI lineage: Eukaryota > Metazoa > Arthropoda > Insecta > Hymenoptera > Cynipidae > Andricus > Andricus curvator. Next base: position 3,354 of record CAKNYM010023749.1, read on the forward strand.
ATAAAAAATCGATTTTCTTCCCAAAAGCAACAAGAAACATGTTGTTCCAGTTGACGTACTTCGCTGCACATGGAGAGGCAGTAACATGGAACTACGAGTAGATAATTGGAAGAACTATATCTGACATCATAGATCATTATGTATGACATCATGACTATTCCGTTATAGCCGCTCCGTATATGTATGCAATCCTATCATAATAAGACTCCACCTGATTAACTAAAGGAGCGCCTGCAATCAAATAAAGAAGCTTGACAATATGGCGATTAAGTAGCGAATAAAATGCGTCGTACCACAATTTCATGTGATTAAGTCACGATTCCATTACGGCCTCCTGGCATATGAAATGCAATACTATCATGATAAGACCCATCTGTATACGAACGCCTGCAACGAGATAAAAACACTCCGAAGAAATGGCGATTAGAAAATCCATATTACCATCCACAAGTCAACATAACATAACAACCCATAATCTACTCTGAAGTTCCATCTGGTTAGCAAAGAATTACAAGGCTGTTTTCTCAAGAACCTATGAACATGAATGATAGAGGATCTCTGGATTTAAAATTTCTTCTGATTAACTGAATCCTTTCCCTAGAATTCGTACCACTTATAAATTCGATCTTAATAAATTATCACCAATCAAATATTTTCATACGTTATGGATAAATATCTCATCAAAATCACAAAATCCTTAAAAGTCAATTATTGCTGTTACTCACCCGAATAGTTTTAACCACCATAATTCAGTAAAACATAAGTCAAAAATATTATCTCGTGCGTTCTTGATAAGGAGAGACGTAAGTGAGTTTTAACTCATTCAAACAAGAATTATGAGCTACTAATTAACAATATTTTACGAATTGAGGAAACTTATTAGGCAAGTTAAGAAAGGAAGTTATGTTGTGTCACTCGGCTCTGTAAATTTTTCACCTTCCGAGTTGTGTGCTATCATAATTACTATAAATAACATACATCAATATTTACAATATAAAACATACACAAATGAAAACTAAAAATCTACACAAACTTTTGGATCCTAACTAGTTCCTTATTCGAAAAGTTCAGTAGCATTAAAAAAATATATAATAAAGTTACCTTCAAAATGAATTAGAAGAAATAGAGTAGTGTCATTTTATTCTCAAAACAATTAACATACACGTCTAATAATTTAATTGAAACACTAACAGTGTTTCTCTATTGTACAGAAGAAAAATCTTAAAGATCTTTATCCCTGAATAAAAAGCTCTTCTACGCGTGTAGCCTCAGTTTTAAGATCTGTTGACAATCTTGAAGGATGGACGTCTTTGGAAACTACAAAAGAGGTTAAGCTATTTCCATGTGCCTGCAAACTACCCCTGCTAAAAATTCCGGACAAATACCGGACTCCGAAAGTTTTCTGGCATTGTCCGGAACGTCATCCGGTTTTTGTAATCCAGATTCTATCCCGTCGTGTTTTGAAAATTGTTCGGATGCACTAGAACGAGAAAAATAATAAATTTAAATATTGTCCGGTAAAATCTGAAAGTTTGTACGGTCTGACGGATTTGATCAAATCGGATTTTATCGGGTCATCTCCGTTTTGTATGCGGTCTGACGGACTCAATGAATCCGGATTGTATTAGATAATATCCGTATTTATATGGTCTAACGAACTAGACCAATCCGGATTGTATCTCAGAGTCAAAATTTTAGTCCTATTTTAGACCTCTTAATGTCGGTCTAGATAGGTTTCAGGAGGAACTATAGAGGACTTAATTTATATTGAGGAACCAGATTTGTCGTCTTTTGTTCAAATGACAAGCTCATATAAGCAGTTTCCGGATTCCGTGTTTTCCGCCGGACAGGCTCCAGATTCAAGGACGACTTTGCTGATTTGCCCAGTTGCCCAGTTCCACTAGGAGCTGAGGGAAATCTTCTGTTCATTGACAATAATAACAATAACGGTAATTTTTGTTTGAAACGTTCCAGTGAAATATTTCTGGAACGTTCCCAGGCAGTGGATTTTTACATTTTCCGGTAACGCTCCGCTGGAACATTCCGAAGGTTTCCTTGCAACGTTCCACCAACGTTACGTGCTATTAGAGCGGACCAATTTCAGATTGATTCGAACTTGTTCCGGATTCCGTTTTTTCGGCCAGATAAATTTGGGATTCAGCCGTACGACTTACCATTAGCACTTTCATCCTATCAAATAATAATTTTTTCAGCCCGACTAATTTCGGATTGATTAGGACTTGATCCTGATTCCGTGTTTTTGGCCGAATAGACTCTGGATTCAATCGTATGACTTTCAATTGACACTTGAATTCAGTCGGATAATAAATTTTTCTCCCGCACTAATTTTAGATAGATTCGTACTTGTGCCGGATTCCGTGTTTTTGGCCGGATAGATTCCGGATTCAATCGTATCACTTTCCATTAATACTTTAATTCTATCGCATGATAAATTTTCCTCGCGGACTAATTTTGGATTGATTCGGAATTGTTCCTGATTCTGCGTTTTCGGCCGGATAGATTCCGGCTTGGACCGGGCTTCATTCAACTGGCACTTCAATTCTAGCAGATAATAAATTTTTCTCTTTGACTAATTTTATATTATTTCGGACTTGTTCTGGATTCCGTGTTTTCAGATAGACAAATCACGGATTGAACCGGACTTCTTACAATTAGCACTTTAATTCCAGCAGAGAGTGAATTTTGCTGCCGGAATAATTGCAGATTGATTCGGACTTGTGTCGGGTTATTTCTTTTCAGCCAGACAAATTCTGGATTCAACCGGACTGCATTTAACTAGCACATCAATTCTAGAAATTAATCAATTTTCCTCCTGAACTAATTTTATATTATTTCGGACTTATTCCGGATTCCGTGTTTTTGGCCGGATATATTCCGGATTCAATCGTATGACTTTCCATTAGCACTTCAATTCTATGAGATAATAAATTTTCCTCCCGGACTAATTTTCGATTGATTCGGAATTGTTCCTGATTTCGTGTTTTTGGCCGGACAATTCACGGATTAATCCCCACTTCTTTCAAATAGCACTTGAATTATAATAGATAATAAATGTTTCTCTAGACTAATTTCAGATTAATTCGGACCTGTTCCAGATTATGTGTATTGTCTGGACAAATTCCGAATTCAACCAGACTTCGCTCTATTAGCACTTACATTTTAGCGAATAATGAATTTCCCTCCTGGACTAATTTCTGATTGATTAGGACTTGATCCTGATTCTGTGTTTTTGGCTGGATAGATTCCGGATTCAAACGTATGACTTTCAATTAGCACTTAAATTCTCTCAAATAATAAATTTTCCTCCTGTACTAATTTTAGATAAATTCGTACTTGTTCCTGGATTTCATGTTTTCAGCCGGATAAGGGACGGATTAAACCGGACTTTTTTCAATTAACAGTTTAATTGTAGCCGATAATAATTTTTTCTTCAGGATTAATTTCGGATTGATTTGGACATATTCCGGATTCTGCGTTTTCGGCCGGATGGATTTCGTATTCAATCGTATGACTTTTGATTATCACTTCAATTCTATCGGATAATGAATTTTCCTCCCGCACTAATTTTAGATAGATTCGGACTTGTTCCGGATTTCGTATTTCCGTCCGGACTTATTTCGGTTTAAATCATTCTCTTTCCGGAGTGGAAGTTTTTGTCTGGACAAATTCCAGATTATTATATACTTTATGGAAAATTATTGCAGGTCCCAAATTCCAAATATATTTGTGATCTAATCGGAATCTGTTCGGAGTCGATATTTATTGTCCGCATTAATTTCGGACTTAACCAGACATATTCCTGGCTATTTATGTACAATTTTCGAATCAAACTGGATATGTTTCTGAACAAATTCGTCAATAGGATTGATTTCGGATAAGGTCGAACCAATTGCGGAATCTGAAACATATCCGACATTTTTATCGGGAACAAATGCCATCGTGATAAACAATGCAATATTATAATGGCCCTACGTCACCGAATTGATAAAATGTTTTCTATGACTCATGTTCTGAAATTTTAGGTTTTAATTAAACTACAATACATTCAGTAAAAAATTAAATATAACCAGATTCACTTAGCTTATGTCCGCTTATAATCATTGTGTACACAATTGATGATAAAGTAGAATGAGCAAGGTAATTATCAGTGCATTACCATGGGTAACCAAAGACGCGGTGGACACCGCTTTAATAAAACTTCGATCATGAAAGAAACCTTGCATAGATTGTATGCGTAATAAGTATATTTCTAAACAAATGTATTTTAACATCTTTGAAGTTTCATAATTAATGTACCACTCACACGATACTGTAACCCGTACAGTAAACAATTGATGATCACCCGTACAGTCAGACGTGCAGAGACGTAACTGAAAGCGTCTAAAAAGGTACGTTAACTATAGTTTAGTTTTAGTACACAGGGAATCCCATGTAAGTGCGGTTTCGGGGGTTACTGCCCGCTTTGTCTCTACGCTGCTGTTTGTCACGCATTACTAAGCACCGTCTCTCTCTCTCTCGGTCCCATGGTCCTTGCATCACCAGAATTTTGATGACTTATATTCTAAGAACGTCTTGAACGGGAGTTATTTTAATGGTATTCCCAGTGTATGTAAATCCTATATTCCTGAAAGAGCAAGAGAAGAGACAAACGATCAAACATATCATCAGCAGAGGGGAATTATTCGCGTGACTCACTCAGAGTAAATGTTGAGGTCTATTTTGGACCGCTATGAAAATAAAAGTTTTAGTGGATGTGATAAGACACAATGACGATAGCCCCTGTACTTTAATTAGTCCGCGAGTCTATGAATTATAAATTAAGTAGGAACTGAAGACAATTGACTAAAGAGTTGCCTCAAAAATTACACAAAAAGTCACTCCTATATCGAAACCAGTTGTCTACTGAATACGAACTGTGCATGTACAATATGCTGCATAAGACTATGAATATGTGTGTGTCAGATTGCACATTTGAATTTACTTTCTTCTCTTAAATTATTCACGAGACCTAAGTTCATTAATTGAAACTGCGATTGTGCGACTACTTGTCGAGGAGATACTTTGCTAATGGTGAACCAGTGATCACGTACGTACCTCGTAATCCAAAATTTAATTCGCGATGAGTTAAAATACCGTTTCCCTAACATTTAACGAACATGTAAATAATAGTGATTTCTCAAAGTGCAATATAGTTATTTTATATTTTAGAAAAGTGCTGTGTTATCATTTTTTCCACCTGTAAATTCTACCACTCGGAACTTATCACCACGTGTTTTCCAGCATCTATAAAAATCTTAATCCTTCTTAATATATGATAAAACTTAATTCTTTTATAAAAAAATTTGGCCCTTCGAGTCGGATTGATAAACCAATAACTGATGCTTAAGAAAACTTACTCGCGACAGTTTATAGTGGATTACAGTGATCACTTGATCGTTCTCCCTTTTTCTCAAGCTTGCAGTTGCTTATTTACTCAAAAACAATCTATGCTATCTCACTCATGGAGAATAGTAGAGTATTTGTGATTCGAGATAGATAGCTTCTTAGTTAATTCCTAAGAGTAAAAAAACAACCATCTGAAGGTGAACTTCAAGAATCATATAATTAAACATTTCCGTCCTGAGTGTACTGTGAATTCTTTCGCTCGTCGCGATCGTAAAATCGATAGACACCATGACGTCACCTGTATATAAACTGCAAACGATACCTAGGATTATTATACGTTTCTGCGACAATACTAAAAAGCAAGGATAGAAGGTAATGAAGTTTGCGACATACATGGAAATTAAACTGGCTACGGTAGAAAAATACTGGTCGAATTTTTACGAGCAGCATTTTGTCATAGTTTTGGATCCGAAAAACTTTAACGATTCTTATGTTACTGATAATAAATTTGACGAGGTAAAGGCTGACTACATTGCAATAAAGGTTCAATTCAACATAATACTGAAAAACCTCGGAGCAATCCCGGAGAATCCAACAGGTAAGACAAATTCAAATTGTGTAGCACATTGTTCTGAAAGTTCCTTTAAGCCGGCGTCATGGGGGTTGGGTCTGTGAGACCCGGCACATTTTCTTTTCTTGAAGTTCGGTTACTATGCGTGCGACGTTGCCGTTGTTTTCAGTAGCTGGAGCTGCATATTATCTTTTTTTCAATAAAGTACTGGTATAATTCATATCTAATAAGCGGGTCTATATGACCCACCCCTACGTTCGTGTAACACTTTTCCACCCCCATGACGCCGGGTTAAGCATTTACCCTTTCTTTCTCTTCCAAAATTTAGTGGTGATCAACTAGAATACGAAACTTTTCGAGGCATGTTCATGTCGATGGTCCACGGCACTAGTATTTCAGATGTGCAAAAACTTTATTATATAACAAATGCACTTCAAGGTAAGGCTGCAAATCGTTTTAAAAATATTTCGATTAGCGGGGCTAATTATAACAAAGTTTGGACAAAGCTAGTTAAGCGTTATGACAATAAACGTGTCGTCTTTGTGGCTCATATGCGTAGGTTGCTATCTTGTCCTTTAGCTTCAACAAAATCAGTAGACGAAATCTCGCGTCTTCTTGATGCCACGAATGAATCCATTCTTGCGTTTTCAAATATGAGTTGACTCATAAATCACTGGAATTATTGGTTCGTTCATTTGCTGATTCACAAGTTAGATCCTCAAACTCGTAAGAACTGGGAAACCTCCTTGAAAGATGAGGAAGACTTCTCTACCTTTAGGGAGTTAACCACTTTTCTTGAAAGTCGAGTTCGAGCGTTAGAAGCTGCTCGTCCAAACGATTGCTCATCTACTTCATCATCTACTGAAAACTTGAGCAACCCTTCTCTCCAAAAATCTAAGAAACAGAATCTCTCGGTTAATTTAGTGACTTCTGAAAAGCAAAACAAACCTTCGAATTGGTCCTCCATTTGTCAGGGCTCTAACTTCATATTATACTGTTCACGATTTAAGGGGCTTGGTACTTCCCAATGTATAGAGCATGTCCAAACGTATAGGACTTTGTTTTATTTTTCTACATGGGTACAATGCTCCCAATTCGTGCCCGTCAAATAAAAGATGCTTTTTGTGCTGAGAAAATCATTATACTTTTGTACATGATGATAATCAGAGAAAAAAATGGAAAACTGATTATCTGACAGAGCAACCATCTTCTTCGGGTTATTCTAGATCGGCCAGTAACTCCTTTACTTTGGTCAATCATCTGACTTCAAAACCTGAGCCAATAATACAAACAGGATTTTAAAAACCGCTTGTATAAAACTGAGTTCCTTAAATGGAAACTCAATTCTGGTTAAGGGCTTTCTGGATTCTGGGTCCGAGCGCTCATTCATCACTGAACGTGTAATTCAGCAATTGGAAATTCCAACGCAAAACTATGTTTTCCCTTGTCTGAAATGGGAGATTCACCCTGTGAATCTTCTAGTTATTAGGCTGATCTGTTGCTCAGATCTCGACGAGACTCGCAGTTAAATTTTTCAATGCAAGCTTTAGTTACGGAATTTCTTATTCACCTGCTTCCAAAAAAGAGATTTGAGTTCAACGACTGGCCAAGCTTGAGAGACTTTGAGCTCGCTGATCTAGACGATCATTTTCAAGCATGCGTCGACTGTTTGATAGGTGTTGTCCTCTTTGGTCATGTACTCCGTGAGGGCCTGAAACAGGGTACATCAAATAGTCCCACTGCACTGAACACATGTTTTGGTCATGTTGTGTTTGGTCGTTCAGTGGATCATTAAGATTACGTTGCTTCCGCTTCTATCAGCGTTCTTCATGCTGTATAAAACCATTCTCTCAGCATTCAATTGCGACTTTTCTGTAAATAAGAGGAAATTCCAAAAAGAACATTCTTGGCAAAGGACTTGGGAGAGTCTCGTCGCACAGCAGATTCGGTCCTCCTTCGAAACAAGAAACAATTCGCAAGAGACGCGCAAGCCGAAGAAGCCCATAGCAAATGTCTACCTTTTGTTACTTTGAACCTTTCTTAAATCACACGAGGCCCGTGAACGACCAAAATATTTATGTTGCCAACCATTACTATTTGCCTCATCATGTGATCCAACCCAGGTGATCATTGAATGATTTGATGTATTCAGGACAGAAACTTCACAAGGATATCTGGTTAATTGTGACACATTGGATATCGTTAAAATGTTTCGTCAAATAGATGTAGATGACGTGAACTGTAACAGCAGAGAATAGTTTGGAGACAATAACCAAAGAAAGACCTACAATATTAGTGTCCCATTACTCTCACATACGGTACAAGGGCTGCTTAGCTATTCGTACTTCGAATCATCAAGCGATGAACAAAAACGATGACCATTGGGTTCGAAAATATTGGAGTAGAACACATACGTCGACGACATCTTTGCTGGTGACAACTCAATTTAATCTACTGAGATCAAAAGGAACGAACTGATTACCATTCTCAACTCAGGAGGAATCGCCTTAAGCAAATGGGCAGCAAACTCACCTGAGTTGCTTTCAGAATCTTGTGGATCTCATTCGCACCAAGACAAGACTTTTAAAATTGAAGATACCGTTTCTACTCTGGAATTGAAATGGAGTATATCGTCAGACTGCTTCTACCTTAGTACATATTCATTAGAAAATCCACTGACTTACACCAAACGAATAGTGGCTTCCGAGGTTGCTCAGCTTTACGATCCACTGGGCTGGCTGGCTTCTTTTCTCATCAGAGCCAGAGTCATTTACAGAATGTATGGATTTATGTATTGAATTGGGACTCATAGTTGACTATAGACCTATTGTCTAAATGGATTGTATATCTCCAACAGCTCAGTCCCGTAGGAGAAATCAGGATTACACGTTGTCTTGGAACCTTTGACTGCGCCTCCCCGTGGGATATTCATGGATTCTCTGATGCATCACAGCGAGCCTACTCAGCTGCAATCTATCTTGTCTCTAGAAGCGAAAATGGCACTCTTTAGTCTAACCTGATTTGTCAAGGCTACTCATGTCGCTACTCTACATTTGTGAGAAACCGAGTAGGGGGAGTTCATTCTGTTCTTAAAGATCAAGTTTGACGACACGTTCCTACAAAGTTCAATCCCGCTGATTGCGTAACTAGAGGTTTCGACTCGAATGAGCTGAGGGATTCATCTCTCTGGTGGCATGGACCCAACTGGTTCACCTTGTCTTACATTTAGTATCTTCCTTACTGAAATCCTTCCTTGCAAAAACTGATTCGAGTGACAGCCTACATCTACATGTTCTGCCGAATGTGTTCTGCAAATCCCGGTTCAGTGGAACTCTATCTTCGAACAAATAAGTTGACAAGAAGTCTCAATTTTCGGCTCATGTCCTATCAGCTTTATCATTTTCAGGCAGAATGCATGGCTTCTCAAAACGAAAACCAAATATCAAGGAAGAGTGAGCTCTTGAAATTACATCCTTTTCTGGTCGATAATGGAATCCTGAGAGTAGGAGGTCGCCTTCAGAATTCTCCACTCAACCTCGACGAAAAACATCCAATCATAATTCCGAAACGGGATCAACGCTCGTATTTAATCATCTTAGAAGTACATACCCTCACACGCCAGGGTGGGCAACAGTTGACCTTGACCCAAGTAAAATCCTGATCAGCCAGATCATTCAAAGTTGCATAACATGCGAGCGTTTTAGGGCTCGAATCCCTACTCAACTTATGGGTCAGCTGCCCACTGACCGAATCTCAGAGTCGAGACCGTGCGTTTGTACCGAAGTGGACTACGCTGGCCCTCACAAATTTCGAGCATCACCCAGGCGAGGAATTAAATCCTATAAAGGATATATATGTCTCTTCATCTGCCTATAAACAAGAGCGATACATTAAGAGGTAGTGTCTGGCTATGCCTCAAATGCTTTTTTATCCGCATTTAGGTGATTCATCTCTCGACGAGATGCTTAATCGGCCCTACAAGGATAACCACCAAAGTGGCTAAAGACCTAGCCAACCTAGGGACAGCATGGTATTTTATTTCGATAAATGTGCGTCACTTTGGTGGCATTTTGGAAGCTAGAGTAAAATCGGTAAAACGCCATCTGAGACGGTCGATTAGTGCAGACTGTTGTCTCACCTTTGAGGAAATGAGCAGTGTTTTAAGCCAAATCGAAGCTTGCTTCATGTCAAGACAGCTCCACCTTAATCCAAATGAGCCAACCTCGATGAACAACGCCACGCCAGGCCATTTTCCAACTAGTGGTCCTATGAAAAGCTGTCCTAGAGCCCTTGCTAACTAATGCTAACTGATGTCGATGATCAGGCTCTGACACGTTGGGTTTTGCTTTCCACAATGCAAGACAAATTTTAGAACAGATGGTCTCTAAAATACCTCCATCATCTTCAAGGACACACGAAATAGTTAGTGGAGAGTGGTCAGGGTGGGAGAGATCGTCCTTCTAAAGGAAGGAAAGTTCAGACGCCGAACTCAGATGTGCCGTATAGAAGAAGTTTGTAGAAGTGTAGCTACAATGTAAACTATTCTTTTTTTTTTTCATTTTCTCATATGAGGCCTGACATTCACCGCAGGAAGTTCAGATTGCACATTTGAATTGACCTCCTTTCCTTCAACTACTAACAAGACCTAAGTTCATTAATTGGAACTGCAATGTCGGATCACAAACATTCCACCCGCCTCTTCGTACGACGACGACGAAACTGACGGCTCTAATACTGGCCACTATATACAAGTGTAGCCGTGTTGTAAGCACTTTGAAAACATATTAAAAACAGATTTTTTGTAAGACAAGAATGATGAGAGGTTGCTATTGGGTCTAACCGGTACTCTGGTGTTCGAATTTGGCCAGTTAGGACAGGACCGAAAAAAATATCGTCTGATGGGGTATCAACATATCTTCTCATCCTTTCCTTATGACTTCCAGGATAATGAACGAATAGACATAAGCCTCCAGCAAGATGTCAGCTGGGTTAGTTGCAGTCGTAGAGGAATCAGCCAGAACGGAGGCCCCTAGGAGATACCATTTAGAGTTAAGGATAATTAATGAAAGAGGGATCAGTATACCAACAAATCCAACATCTTCCAATTTGGAATTAAATGTGGTCATGCTGCTCCACAGGTGATGGCTTGCCAAGCGATGAGAACCTCAGTCTTTACGCTGATGTCTGGATTGATACGTGACGTCACAGTGACCGATGTGCGTTCTAAGGTGTGCCTCATATGCACGTCCCCAGAGCTGAACACAGCCTTCTTGACGAGGAAGTTGGAGTTTCTTCTTCAAGGCATCTGAAATGATGGAGATTTGTGAGCACGGATCAATCAACCCTCGAAACTGACGCACTGTTGTCCAGTTGACGACCAAAGCTGTACCAAGTATCGTAGTTGATATTGAGCCTGAAAGCGGTTCCGCTACGTGTGCAGAAAATGAAGCATTGCTGTTTAAAGTAGGCGCTGCTGTCGCATTATGCACTGTAGAAAATTGTTGTTGAGAAGACCCTTGAAGCATCAAGGGATGCTGTCTGAACACTCGCCGATATCGAAAGCCGATACGCGATGTTGGCCGAAACAGTTTAAGCAAAGTTTCTTATGTTCAGCGAACTTTTGGCGCTCATATAATGTATTTTGCTTGAAATCCTGACACTGGAAGAACAACTGTGGTCCTGAACAGAAGAAACAATCCTTGGGTCTGTCAATGTTGCCATTATGAGACTTGAAACCTGGTAGTTTTCCTGACTTTGAGGAATGAGAATAGCTTCGAAAATTCTGACCCTGTCGTTGAGGAAAATGTTGAGGGTTTTGAAGGTCAGTAGTGTCTTCAAGCCTCATATTCTATTCTACCAGTCCCAGCGTGACGTTGCATCCAATTTGTTGATGGTGAGATGAACAAGCAGATCATCGGATTTGTCAACTAGATGCTTTAGAGCCTTCAAGGCCTTGACAGCATCACAGGTTTTTGAGGTGACTCTTGACAGTTCCACACGAGATTCTCAAGATATTGCTGCAGAGGAGGAAAAACTGGAGATATAGGACGTAACAAGAACACGTACCCCTATCAACCAATAGAGAATCCTAGCTCGTAAGGGACAAAATGTTCCAGGTAACTCTGAACATAGAAGATTTATTGGACTGGTAGAGAGTGATGAGACACGATGGTGATAAGTTAGCGACACCTCAACCTAAGACAGTATAGGTACGAAGCAAATCACCTGACATCCACTGACCAATAATAACACCAAAAATACGACATGCCATTAAATTATTAAATCGCAGGGGTGAGATAAGATGTGGAATCCTGAACTGATCGACACATTTTCCAGGAACGTGCCAATCTTCAAACTTTCTAGGAACCTACCGTTCTAGAAATTTGCGAGAGAGTGGCATATTGCATAAATACACATCCCTATCCTTACTATAGAAATCAAGAACTATATAAACTTCAGAGTTATTCCTAGTAGGTCTATATTAATTCACTACATAAGAGGTCTATTTATCAACCGGTTGTCTGTATATAGGAGCCTGAAATTCTCACTTTTGCTCGTGCTTCTTCACCTTCACGTTAGTGTAACCTTTTTTCGGCAAAAGTTCATTTTAACCCGGAAATTGAAAAAGAAAGATACGTTACCAAAAAAAGAGCAAGTATGTAAGCAAAGGTAAGACCTTATCGGTTGAGTTGATTCACACTATGTTCTTGAGTGTTCGCATTGTGAGAGATTATTATATATGTGACTATGATTATGATATATGATATGGAAATATAATATACATAGACACAAACAATTATCCCAAGATAGTTAAGTGTGAGTTTAGAGGCACGTTAGACCTAACAGTTTTCCTGCCCCGGCGCTGCGTAAGTTGAACGCGGTACCCTTGAGCGTAAAAATCCCAATTTGACAAAGAAAATATTTCCATTTCACTTTTTCTTCTACATGATTCCAAAGAGTATGAAAAATCTATTTTGTAGAATAGAAAATAAACTTTGTAAAGTGGCGTTTTTTTTTCTTCAAAACGACAATTTTAATTTTGATTTAACAAAAATCAAAATGAAAAAAAAAATCGTTATCACAATCTTGAAGTACTTAAAAAGACCTTTCCAAAACACTAAATAAAAGTCCAATCCGATTAGCCTAAAAGAATTTACATTAAAGTGAAGGTGAAAAAGCACGTGATAATGTGGTTGGTTAATGTAATGGGTTAAGGCTCATGTAGGGGGTAATCTAACCTACAAAACTCACATCAAAAAATTGATTTTGAATGCTGGCGCACCGAAAGGATGTCAGGGGGAAATTTTTTTCGCCACAGGAAGCACATATCCCTATTTGAGGGGGAAAGTCCCTCTGAAAGGTCAACACTCGGGATAAATATTAAAAAATTAACAAAATAACACAGTTTTCAAACGCCGAAAAAAATTAAACAGAAACAGTACAATCAGCGCCGCGTGGTATCTCGATCGATCACTAAATCTATTTAAAAGGACTTCTGGCGCCATATTCAAAATAGAAAAAGCATTGAAACATATGTAGGAGTAGTAATTCTTAATAAGTTATAATATATTATTTAAAAAAAATAACACATAAATATTATTTTAAAAAAATATAAGAAAAAAAAGAAGGAAAAATATATTCAACGCAAAATACTGACTGATAAAATAGATAAATAAAACTTTCCACATTTTCTTCTCATTCTGAGTTGATCTTATAACATTCCCTTCACACCACCCACACAGAAGAAATAATTTACATATAGCTAAAGAAGATTTGGTAAATATTTTACAAATTTGTAATTAGCAAAAATAAGCATTTTCCACCAAATGCAATGTTATTGTGTTTATGATTTTTTCAGAGGAACTTTAGGCTATATAATGTACACCTAACACCCCATCAAACCCACCCACGCAATAGAACTCAACTCTAGAAACCTGGAAAGACCCGGTGAATAGTTTCCGATCTTAGTCTATGGGAATATAATCATTTCTCTAAAAAATCAAAGTTATAGCGACTTTGATTTTTTA
>CAKNYM010023756.1:0-11075 GCA_932195095.1 Andricus curvator
TTGTGATTCAGTGAACATAAACAATGGTGTTTTTATTTAAACTTGACTTAGTTTAGCGGCAGTGGTTTCCACCACTCAACGGCAGCATTCCGAACTCTCCTTCAACGAATAAACAAACGGCTACAACGGAATGAAATTCGACTGCAGATCCTGGGACGTAACAGTGGTTTTCTACGCGTATATTACCACGTATATTACCTCTTTTCTCTTTAGTTTTCTACGTGATTTGACGTATATTACGTCCGAATGGAAACATTCAGTGCGCATGCGTCCATATCGAAAAATACTTCTCATAACCTATTTTTCTTGTGGGTCGCGGACGCCATGTTCACTCGTAAATCTCGCGCCAAATGCCAATGTTTAAAAATTCCTTGCATTTGAATAAATGTTTAAGCAGTTTGAGGTTATAATTAGAGAGACCCTGCTGAATGATATATATATTATTCAATATGATCCATAATAATTATTATCGAAAGAATCAACAATTATTTACATAGCTGTGGCTTTCTAGACATTTTAGGCTAGTATTTTTTAACATCTTATCACAGAAAACACTTTGTGAAAGTTTTCTGTCCTTCCTTCTTCAGCTCAAAAGACAAATCCTTGCATGGGATTGCATTATGATGTTGGGTATTTTTGTCCAGCCCAGGCATAATTATTATTTGCAATTGCTATAACGCATTCAACAGAATTATTAATAATTATTATATTTCAAAAGTGAGGTTATGTACATGTCAACACTGATTTTACAAGTCGGCCATCTTGAAAACGTAACTTACAAGAGTTTTCTACTGTTTTCGAAGTATATTACGTCAAAAACGTATTATACGTAGAAAATACTCGAGTTACGCGTAACTGACCAACCCTGGGTATGAAGGTGAAGTCCCATGTGGTCAGAAAACCTCGGCCTAAAGTAGAAACTCATGAGAGTAAAAGAGACAAACAGATCTGTCAGTCTCTTTCACTCTCATGACTTTCTGCTTTACGCCGACGTTTTCTACCCACACGGGATTGCACCTTTACTTACCTATGAGACTGAAGGCCTTTTGCATAACTCGCTTGCCGGCAGTGGCAGACAGCCTGCCTACGGAAAGTCCACAAGTGTGAAAAGAGATAGAGAATAGTCCGTCTCTTTCACTCTTATGGACACCCTGCAGGCAGGCCGCCTGCCACTGCCGGTCAGCAGAGGTATGAAAAGGTTATTCGAGTCGGTAACGGCCTTTCACTTTTCTTTCTTTCAGCCTTTCTTCTTTTCATGGCTTTTCACGGCCATGCAAAAGGTTGCGCATACGCAATGAGTGCACTTACCATTAGCGAGGAAAACGTACGCTTCCTTTCAGTTTCTTGCTTGTTTTAGATGGCTCTGATGTCGAATTTCAGAAAAGTGGGGGGAGAATTGATGGTGAGTGGGGTACTGTCGCGCCAAGTTGTACCGTAGAGGGAAGATAGGTATAGAGGCGACAATGCAGCGGGCAGCTTGAAGCACGCTAAGGGGAGCGAGACGGCAGGGTAAGGCTCACTTAGGTTTAGTTTGGGAACCAGCAACGCGTGGCGCTAGTGCCACGAACCAGTGCTTTATGCTTAACGTGTGTGAGTGGGGTAGGTGAAGAGAGTGTGCCGTGTACATGAGTCGAACTGCAAAAAATTTAGAACCCTTATACCTGAACTGGTTTTTCCGAACTATATTCTGGCTATTCACTTTCTTCCAATATTTTCGTGAATGGAAATATCCACCGATGCGTTTTTCATTTGAAACTTTCTATTTTAATATTTCAAGTTAAAATTGAAAAACAAAAGAGTTTTTTTTAATGACCCCATTAGAAATTTTTTTATTCGCTTAGACGAGTAATTCTTTTCTTAGAATGATTAATTACAATAGTCATTATTATTGCAATATGTGAGCATTTATTGAATATTATTTGCTTTTAAATTGTAACCATAATAAACACGTGAACTTATTAATCAATACACTAATAAAAATGAACAAATAATGTCCTTCGCATACCATAATTAAATGTATGGGCATTTTTTACATTATTTGATTTTGTACTTATACATTCTCTACTCTCATACTTATCTTCCTGCACTCGTGAAAAAAATCTGAATAATGTAGGTACAACTTCAAAAAGAAACTTATAAATAAGAAAAAATTTTATCGTTATCGTAGGTACAGTTAAGCTCTCGGATCCAATAACTCACCCGACTCTCGTACTATTTTACAAAGTACATATTTCAGTCAATTTTGAATGAATTTATCTAAACTATTCCAGACATTTTCTTTGAACTATATAGAACAACTTTCTCGCTGGAAGTTGTTTTAAATCTGAAGTGGCCTCGACACTTTTTGTCCCCGAAAGTTGAAAAATGTGGTTACAGATCGGCCTTAATTTTCAATTGGATATTATTAAACAAAAGGTCATTTTCAACATTTTATTATTTTGTAGGCATTCGCTGAGTATACTTTGTATGTGTACTTACTTTCAAACAGTTTCAATAAAATTTGTACGAGTTGTGATGATTTATGTTTTAATTACTGATTGAATATTAGGAAAAAAATTTCTTTTCAGTTTTAAATTTTTATTCTTAAAACTAATTTTAAGACATAAGAATTCTAAATATGCCTTGTTAAAATATAGAAGCCTACATCTAGAAAATTAATTTTGTGTATTTGAAAATTCCCATTCCTTGAGACCCGGGGCAACGCTTTTAGCGTTTTCGAGCGTCCGGCGAGTTTAAATTCGAGAGCTCAAGTGCAGAAATTGTTTCATTGAAACACTTAAAAAAATCAAAATTGCGATTCTAACTCAACATTTAAAAATATTAAAAGTAAAATATTAAATTTCCAGTGAAATATGATATACAATGTACTTGAGGGTTTCAACTTTTAATATTATTTGCATAATTTGGACGTATTTATTCGACAAAATTGATATTTATTAATCTACCCGTAGAAAGAAGAATATTCTCCAGCAGTATGGGCTCTTGCAATTCTAACATTGTTAATGTAAGGGGAAAAATAAGACAGAGTATTATGCCCCATTACGGGAATTTTCCGATAAATAATTTTTTTGACTTAATTAATTTCTTCACGTAATTTATACACGGCTCCTGAGTACAAAAATAGATATTTTTACCAAAAAAAAACAAACAATCATATTTCCTATACTTTTACCAACACGGTAACAAAGGTTTCAATTGTTATATAAAAAATGGTTGCTTTGTCCACATTTTTCATTTAATAAAAGTTCAGTACTGAAAATGGAGAGAATATTCTTATTTCTTAAGACTACAAGACATAACGATCTGCTTTATAAATATTTGATTGTTTCCATATAATTTATACGTGAAAAGTATTGAAAATAACGCACATTCCATTTTCATACCTGCAAACTTCTGAAATGGTTACAGAGATTTATATATGTATGGAAAATTCATTAACAACCCTACCGTTTATTTTGTAATCCAAAATTTACTATTGCAGAGTGGCAAGGAAGATTTTAAGCACCCTACATATAGAAAGGCAAATTGCAGTGGATCAACATTACCACTAAAAACAATAACTTTCCGTCTAAAAAACTCTCGGCATATTATTCCAGGCATCTTGTAATTTTTCACCGCGTTCGTTTTCTATATCGTTTCACTGAGAATTTCAATGGGATGAGGATTTTCAACTTTTCCAAACATGACTACGACGCTTCCCGAAAATATTTTTGAACAATTTTCCAAAAACAGTTTTTTCGTAGACTGCTTTCGTAAACTTTAGAAAATTCTGAAAAAGTTAAAAAAAGAAGAAACTTCTTTCAATAATAGGCGCAGAGTTGTATGTCTCCAAAGAACCGCGATTTTTTTCAAAAAGGAGGCTAAAAACCCCAATTCTGAAGTTAATATTTGTACTTTAGAACCTGTCAATTTTACGAAAAAATATTCTCCATTCTAATTAAAGTGTACGCAATTTCAAGTAATTCTAAAAAGAACAATGACCGAACCTCAATGTGTCATAAGTTATGGCCTCCCAAACTTGACCACTTTTGACGTATTCTTCAGAGCAAATTGCTCGTGTTTAGTTTTTTGAAAATAATTCGTTTGTGGGTAAATCTATGTTAATGATGACAGAGAAAAAAACTTTATGTAGAAAATTATGTGTAAATGTAAAAAAAGACTATCTTCCAGCCTTCATAGGTCAAGAGTTAGGACTCTTAAAAAAAAACACACATTTTTTGCTACTTTTAACAAGAAAAAGTTTTTTTAAATAGCTCGTTCGGCAAATATCCTACGGAAAACGGCAACGGCATTAATAACATAAGTAACAAACCGTTCCAGATGAAAATAAATTTTTTCGTACAAGATGCCTGGACTATATTCAAACTTTTACATATGACGGAATTTTTTTAAACGTTGTTTATTTTCGGCATCTTCTGCATTTTCCTGCTGTCTTTTGCGTCTTTCTTCTCTTTTAGGAGCGTCAATAAACGCAGGTAAAAACGTCCAAATAGATCCTGATAGTCCAGCGGTTGAAAATTAAAGTTCTACATATTTTTGTTATTTCTTTCCCCAGAAAGCATTTATATCTCATATAGTTATGCAATTTCAACATTATTTATAACTAAATTTTTTTTGCATATATTAATAAATACTATATCTTTCTGTAAAAACAAACCAATTTATTTCTCCTTCCACGTGGTTCATTTTTAACCCACAAGAAACAAAAAAATCGAAAATGCACTTTGAAATTCGGACTTGCTTTTGTTAGGGCACAACTAATATTCATATGCTGTTAAGTTATAAATAAACAAACGCTTTTTGCTACGTCCATGAAAGTATTATGCTCCCAGTGGACAACAAAATTAAGGATGTCCTAGAGAAGTCTTCGGGACATCCTTAAGACGTCTTTTGGAACATGTCTTTTGGACATCCTGGGGATGCTCTTAAGACGTCTGATGTCAGTACAAAAGATGTCCCGAGAACGTCCTATGTCTTTAAGACATCTTTACGACATTGGACGTATTAGAGACTTTGATTGGACGTCCTAGGGATGTCCCAAGGACGTTCTAGAGATGATCATGGTTTTGTGCCCTCTGGGCTATTAGTGATATATTATCACAAAATCTTCAGAAAGAATACTCATAGTTATTATTAGAAACTGTTCAAAATATTATCAAACATTCTCTGTAAAAACCAGAGATCTTTTTTTCCGTATCATATTTTTCATGTCCTTTTTTCAAATATGATAACTTCATGCTGTTATTATTTTCAATGTAGAAAAACGACTTTGGAACCCCGCAAGCGGTTTCATTTTAGTATGACTCGAGACAGGATTTTTAGTCGTATTTCAATGCCTGGAAATAGTCTGAAATAATAGTATTTTTACAGTGTTAACAAGAATGTTGATTTTCAGTGAATTTCAGGCCTACCAAAAAAATCTTGTAACTGACTGAATTTTCATGTGAAAAATTCAAAAACTTGGCAGAGTACAATTTAATTTGCACAATTCATTGAATTTGCGAAATCGAAGATGGTGAAATAAGTCCAAAGTAAAATTGGATTGAAAAATAGCACTGTAAAAGTATAAGAAACTTATTTTTGTGAAAGTATATTTAACAAATTACAATTTGACAGCTCATAGCCACCAAGAAACTTTATCTACGTTTCTGTAATGGAGAAAGACTTGCAATTCCGATAATTTTTTAGAACCTAGAAGTTTTAGTTTGCTTCTTTTAATTAATATACGTCCTGCTTTCTAAATTATATATCTACATTTTTCAATCCTCTATTTTTCCAATCTAAAAAATCAAATGATCTAGAAAAGAGGCGGATTACTATACTGACTCAGAATTAAATAAGTATAAAATGCTACCATAGGGAAATTCTGAATGATTATTTTCATTTATTTCTTCTAGCTGAGATAATTAATACACTATTATATACATTTGAAAATTCATTTTTAATGAAATGCATATTTGGCAAATATTCGAAATCGACGAGATTTAGCAGCAGTTCTTGGTTACGGTGAAAACCTGGCAAGTAATAATTTCTTTCACTTCTCACGCTTATCCTGTCTTCTGACTCACATACACCACAGACATTCTTGGCTCATGCCACTCACACACATTAAGCATACTTTCTATCGGTGAAGCACTGTTTCCGTCCCTCCCCTCCTATCCGTTTACTGGTTCGGGATACTAGCGCCTCGCATCGCTGGTTCCCGAACTAAGCCTACTCCTGACGTCTCATTCCCCGCGCCCGTCTTCTCAGCTTGGTGGGCATTGTCGCCTCTATACCTATCTTCCCTCTACGGTTGTACACGGGTACACTGTCGCGCCATATTGTACACGGGTTGCATGGGATTGTAATATTAATAATTACTTTAGATAAAGATACAATATTAATATAATATACTTGAATTTCAAGTATTTTCGACACTGCATTGTATGTCGACTTTGGAGATAACGATAACAATGGCATTGGCTGAAGCATCTAGTAGTTTGACGTTTTGCGCCAAGTTTGACGCTGCCATGGGACACCACCCTTATTCATTTTAGAAAGAATTAATGCCAAATCATGCAATATGGCTTCCCAAATGGGTACAATAGCTTATATTGATTACATTTTATGTCACCTGTGCTACATTTGGCATTAATTCTTTCAATTTACCTTTAAAAATTTAGTTTTAATTTTAACAACACATTCAAAACACCTACGTGTACATATATATTCACTAACACATGCGCACGAAATTGTAGTTCTCTTGCTTCTTGTACGCGGCGCATCGTTCACTATACGGTGCCACGAACTTTGCATTGAGTCGACGCAGCCTGGTTTCCGTCTTCAGGGCCGAAAAACAAGCCTGACGCCACAATGGCGACGATGAGACGGATACTGAGATGAAACTGTGTGTGTGTCAGTGCTCCCAACTTGCTCCCTAACAGCACTGCGCATGCGTCGTGCCGAATTTCTGATTGGCTGCATAGCGCGCGCTTATTTAAAATGTTTAAAATATGCAAATTAATTGTTTTAAACTAATAATAATTAGAAAATGCATAAAAATACATTTTTCATTGCAAAATATACTTTTGCAGTCTTAAATATAATAATTATTTGATTTCACTGCTGAAAACACATGGGTGACCATTCGAGAATACTGAGTGCTGTTGGCACATCGTGGGTGTGGTGAGCCCACACTTGTAGTTATTTACTACAAGAAACTATCCACCTAGAAACACTACCCAAATCGGGTAGTGTCACGCCTACCCTGAAAGGGAAATGGCTTAATGGTATACATATTAATAATAAAAATACAGTTACAGAATAATGTGTTTTCAGCAGTGAAATCGCATTATTATTATATCTATGACTTCGGATGTTTATTTTGCAATGAAAAATGTATTTTTATGCATTTTCTAATTATTATTTGTTCAAACCAATTAATTTGCATATTCCAAACATTTTAAATAAGCGCGCGCTATGCAGCGAATCAGAAATTCGGCGCAACGCATGCGCAGTGCGGTTGGGGAGCAAGATTGGGAGCACTACTGTGTGTGCTTGAGAGCCCACCCGTCTTCTAAGAGAGCGCAGACGCAGACTCGAATTGATGTATAATGGCCGCACACCAAGGGCGAAGCAATACCACGAATTGCATAGGACGAAACTTTATTTTGTAAATAACATGAGAAAAAAGAAATTTTTACCATAGGTGTATCTGGAAATTCTTTTTTATTTTTCAAAAGCTACAAAATTCAATGATAAATTAGATGATGTTTGTTTGTCACGATTTTATTATGAAACTGAATAACTCTTTTAAAAAATAAAATGTTAATATCCAAACATACGTATATGGTGAAGAATCATTTTTTCCCACAATTTATTTCAAAAATCACTTTGATTATATGCAATTGGTATATGAGAGCGATATATAACATATGTTCGATTACACAATTTACTTGAAACGTCGAAAATAGAAGCTTTATTTTTTTATGTTGATTTTTTATTTTGAAAAATGATTTTCAAGAGAAAATTGAAAAATATTTTAAAACATTTCCAATGATTTCCTACAATTTCGAAAAAGAATGTAAAACCAGATAATTAAATTTTCAACGAAAAACGTTGAATTTTTTCTAAGAAAAATTTAAAAATTAACTTTCAACAATGAAAGATCGAATTTTCAACAAAATAGGTCAATTTTCAACCAAGAAGATGAATTTTCAACTACAATTATGAATCTTCAACTGGAATAATAAAATTTTCAGTTAAAAAATTAATTTCAACCAAGAAAGAACGATTTTTAAAAGAAATAGTTCAATTTTGAACCAAGGAGAAGAATTCTCAATGAAAGATGTAATATTTTTTAAAGATAGATTGATGATTGTCCAGCAGATGAACATACAAAATTAAATTTATTGTACAGTACTAATACGCAATAATGGAAACAATTAAACCAGAAATTAAAACAAAAATGCTTTTATTTTGAATTATTTTTTGTGCAGAGTTTTTCTTTAAGAAACAAACTGCATGGGGAATAATGTTCGCATTAAACCAGATTGAAGTAGAAACTTATCGCGCACTTTGAACAATTCAGTTGAAGGGTTGCAGTATGGAACTACCCTTCTACAAAAAGATGATTGGATCCGATTGCGATCGATTGAAAAAAAAAAATTTCAATCGTTCCCAATTGTGTTTCTTATTCGGGTCGTACCAATTCGGAACGATTGAGGCCGGTTATCGTTGCCTATCGTTTTCAATCGGGACTCGAGATGACGTAAGTCTGCCATTATGTTGGTGGCAGCACATTGATCTCGCGGGAATTATTTGAAAACGATTATTTACTTTTTTTTTAAATTACATTTCTGTAAAATATAACTTTTAAAAAGATTTTAAATTATTGAATAATTCCCTCGTGATCAAGGAGCAATCACCAACATATTTCCAAATAACTTATTTTGTAGAAATTTTCATGACTTTTGCCTATTATTTTTCAATAAATTTTAATTGGTTTAATTCAGTTGCGACCTATTTTTTTTTAATGTTGATACCTAAGTATAATAATTAAACAGGTTTTTAGAAGTCATTTCTCAAATAAATTAACAGTATTATTTCATTTTGATTTCGAAATTTAGGTTGCAAATTAACCCTTATGTGTGTGACAAAAAAACAGCTTCGTCGGTGTAACGGAGTACCCGGGTATCCACCTCCTTTTAAAAATTTTTTTAAATTTGTAAGTGGAGAACCCAAGTTATATTTCCCACCCCATAATAATAATAATAATCAAAACACCCCTGAGAACACCCCTACCGCATTTATCTGAACAAATCCGAAGACCCTCCACGTAAAACACTCAAAAAATTGAAAAATTTCAAATAATGACCCAAATCATCTTCAGAAAACCCCAACTTATATTTCCAACCCCATAATAATATTCAACAACCCCCTAAGACCATCACTACTACTTTTACTTTAACAACTCCGAAGAGCCTCCACGTAAAAAACTCAAAAAATTAAAAAATTTAAAATGATCACACAAGTTACCTTCAGAAAACTTCGAACTAGATTTCCAAACCCATAATAATATTCAACAACCCCCTAATACCACCACTACCACTTTTACCTGAACAAATCCGAAGACCCTCCACGTAAAACACTCAAAAAATGTGAAATGATCACTCAATTCAACGTTCAGAAAGCCTCAAGTCTCTATGCACTTCCCAGCTAACCTGTTACCATCCTGAAAGGTTCCTGAATGATCACATGTTATCAGAGGAATTGTTACTTGTATCTCAGTCTCCTAGCAGGTAACGGCATAATCGCCGTAGTTTACTAGGGAGGCTTGTTTGCAACCGTTCCCTGTCAGACTAGTAACATGGCGGTAACAGCCGGCAGCGATCTTCATTTATACATATACATTTTGGGTCTAACCTCTATAATGTAATTTCTTTTTCGTAAGGGTTCAGCTGATAAATATCTGTTTTTTTTTTATAAAAGCTTTGTTCACATATTATCTCCCTTTTCTGGAACTTTTTTATCGTTTAATTATGTTCCTTTCCAACATTTTTGCAAAAATATTCATAATTATAATTCCGAAACGATGTATATTTTGAGGTTAAGCTGTCATTGCACGTTGCGTTTCCAAACATCACTTTGTTACAAGCATGTGATTACAATGGCGGGATAATGTTACCTGCTTCGCTTGTAATTTGTTACTACTTTGAGTGGGAAATATATTGTCACTGGGTGACCAGCATGGAAGTCACCAGTGACTGGTTTTTTAAATCTTGTTACAATTATGTGACTATTCGGACTAGTAACTGTGTTAGCTGGGTTACCCGATTGCGAACGATTCAAACGCTTGTCCCGATTGAAAATGATTGAGAACGATAAACGAAATTTGTCCCTATTAACACCAATTCAAAACGATTCACCTGTCAATCTGTCTTAATCGGGTCCAATCATTTTTTTCTAGAAGGGTAGATAACCATCGGATTTTTTTTAGGAGAGCGAAATAACATTCAGTAAAATCGACATCATCATTTAAAAATAAAACAGAACTTTACTCCTAAGCTGAATGAAAATATCCAGTTCCGAGAAATCGAATGTCGAAGTAAATAATCTCAAAGTCACATATGAACCTAAAATTGGAACAGGCTTGTTTTCGGATAATACAACATGTATTTGATTTTTTAAGGATTTTTGGTGCAAAAATCCATTTCCGGGAAAATGTTGATTATCTAGTTATGGAAAGGGAGACCGGCAATTGTTAATTAATTGTATTTTCGTTCACAATTTTTGTAATAAGACCTTAGTATTAATTTGCCACAGCAGTAATATTTGACGTTTTGCCGTTTTCAAGAAAATCGACTTCGAAATATCTGCTACAACCCATATTTAGTTTGGTGAAATATACTTTAAATTGGAAGCGGTAGCGCTTCTGCTTCTTAGCCGAAAGGTTGTGTGTTCGATTCTTCGCTGTCTACAATTTGTTTATTTTATTTTTCATTTATTAAATGTTTACAAATTTAATTTTCTTCCAAAATCTTTTTAAATTATGCTAATAATAATTTTTATAATGCCCTATTCCCAGAAAAACA
>CAKNYM010023762.1:0-30038 GCA_932195095.1 Andricus curvator
ATCGACTCACCATTTGGAGTTGTTTTGGCTGTTAGCACAATTTAAATGTTTTAAAAGTTCTCGTAGATGACGCCTTGAACGACCTGGTGCACGTTCCGGTGCACCCGGGTAGTGGACATACCATTTAGAGATGTGTCGACTATTGGCAAAGTTATGATTTTAATTTTCAACGCGGGCTAATGTTATCTAACAGTTTCATATTCTTAAGAATATTCATTTGTGTTTAGTGTGGCCTAAGCATGGGAGACAGACACGAGCAACGCTTTAGCCATGTACCATTCAGCCGTGACCCATGCTTTAGCCACATATTTCCAAGTTTTTTGCCATGCTTGAGCCATGCTTGAGCCATGCAAACTTTTTCACGCGGGATATTCTAGAGAAGTTTGAAAAAGAAAATGCTAAATAATGTTCTTCATAGCCAGTTGTCATTCACATAACTAGAAAACTATCGAGTGAAAGCAAAAACTATTTGTGCACGTTCCCAACACTTATCGATTAAATAGGTAGTATCAAACCGTTCGATTGAAAGAGTGCACAATTTTTTGCGTTTCATTAACATCGATGCCGTGTCATCCCGAAAAATTAGGGAAGTTGGAGAACGGGATGGACTAGTTTTCTCGAAAATTCGGGACGATTAGCCAAGCTTATCAAAAACACTTCAATACTCATCCCGAATTTCCAGACGAGACACTTCAATTGTTGAATTATAAACCTTTTATTCACATTGAAAAAAAAAACATGAATTAATGCATTCACTTTTGTTTTTTATCTAACTCTACATTGTAGATGAACAAATACTTTGAAGACACGGCAGTCCAGCGGATCTTTAGGGCTGGCATATCCCTACGTGTACGGCACACAATTTACCATTATCAGGAAATTTTTCGCGTTCCTCTGGGGACATGAGATTCAAATGTTGGTGTAGCGTGTTTGTCACTTTCATCCGTGTTCGAAGAATGTTATATAATCCATGAAAAATACCCAGATGGTCCAAAACTCCAATGACATCACCATTTGACTGATATGATATTGTAGGACGCATTTCGTTTGTTTCTATGAAGATAAACTCTCCACGTGAGTTTGTTGTTAGGAACTGATAATTTTCAGGATAAATTAAGTTTTCTATATTTAGTGGCTGGTGATGGTGCTCAGTGAGTTCAACTTTCCAAGTAAATGTCATGATCGCAAGAATACATTCTGTGGCATGAGGAGGAGAGGCTGGTCTAGCAGAAGAAGAACGTCTGCTAGGAAGACGTGACCCTGATGTACTAGGGTGGTCGAACTGCAAACATAATCCTGCAAGAGATAATAGAAATTTAGGATCAAAACTTCTTCATGTATATGTAGGATAGAGCAACGAACTGCTTAAGAAATTTTAAAGATTTATTCAAAGAAAAAATTTCAACATTGGTACCAGCGCTGGTACCCTTGTCAAGGCTTACAATGTGATCAACATGCTAAATTAATGTATGCGTATTTTTCAAAGAAATTTCAAATCGTATGTCTCTTGATAATTATTCGAGGTTTATAGCACATTTTTGACTAGGTCTATCCAGACAGTATCCGACTTGGTGCTCTAACTTTGTACCTTGTCGTGCTATTGTCAAAAACAGGTACTTAGCATTTACACATAAAAATGCTGATTCTAAAAAGTTTGCCAAAATTGGTGTAATTTTAAGTTGCGATAAAAATGAGCTTCGCAGGCTCATTTTGAGAATCTAGGGGAAATTCATCATTTTAAGTATGTTTCTTTCTCATTTCCAGTATCTTCGAGTGTTGGGCTGAATGTCAACCACCTATCAAGACGATTTTGTTCTTCGATATTTGGATGAAATAAATAATAATTTCTTTCATTTTACAGCGCGTATTAGTCACTTAAAATAAAACTTTTACTTATTATTGCAAGGCTTAGGTTAGTCATGACCGACTTGATATCTTAACTTAAGCCGAGATATCACGCTCAAGTTATGACCGACTGAATGCACATTGAAGCCTAAGCGCTTGATGAAATTCGTATTAGGGAACTGTATAATAATAGAATTTTGTGCGCGCACTGCGCGCAACTATTACTATTTCTTCAGAGAAAGTCGTATATAATTTTAAAACGTTTTATGTAATTTGCAGAAACTCTCCTAATTTTAACGAAAAAATGCTAGGAAACTCAATATAAGTCACACAATTTATTTTTGAATTTGTATACATTTCTTTAAAATCAGCAGATTAGTACTTCCCATATTTTTTCAATACTTAAAAACATAAATTTTCGGAAGAATTAAGTTCAACTGTTTGAATTTGATTCGACGTTTATATTAGATTTCAGTTACCACGTTTGAAAAGTTGGGATTTCTAAAAAAAACTATGCTTCTACTAATTGAAACCCACGTTGTTTTCTTAGGAAGTTAATTTTTTGAATATTATTACATTTCTAAAAAACGTCGAATTTCAGTACTAAAATGAAGAACATACAATTTTTTGAATCATTTAAAACTAACGACTCTACTAATAATAGTTTTATTTACAAAAAACTTAAGTTAAATTTTTAGATTAAGGTAGCCAAACTAAATTTATATTTCCAAGGCAAGTACGTACGAGAATAAAATGAAAAATTGGGAAGTATATTCATGAGCTAAATTTTATAAGAAATTTCCAAGTGATGCTCTCTACCATATACCTTTAAACTATACACAACTACATATATAAAATTTAATAGAAAATTTAAAAAACCACATCTTTAAAGCATATTTTACTATCAACATGTTTGGAAACTTTAAAACTCGTAATTAAAAAATGGACTTTTCTCAAAAACTTCTCAGGCGATGACTTTAAGTTTACTCAGAAAAATGTTTGTTTGAATCAAACAAATTCTTTCTTCCATAAAGGGTCAAACAAATATTTTATTGATTGAAACAATTATTTATTTTATTCAAACAGACCATTATTTGAATCAAACAAATAATATCTTTGACATAGGGTAAAACAAATGTTTGTTTGATTCAAACAAAAATTTTCCTGAGTGTAATTAGAAAATTTTCTTGGGACAACATGGAAACATAATTAACCAGAAAATCCCACTGGTAAATACTTTTTATTTGAAGTAGATGAATTCTCAACGAAAAATGTAATAGTTGATATTTCAATCTAATAAGATTCTTATTTTTAAACAAAAATAGTTCAATTGATCCAAAAACGATGAATTTTCAACAAAATAGCTAAATCAATAACCAAAACGTATTAATTTCTTACCAGTTGTATTTTTAACCAAAAAGGATTAAATATTTCGCAAAAGAAACTAAAATATAAATTTTCAACAAAAAAGTCAATTTCAACCAAATACGTGAATTTTCTACAAAGTGCAAAGTAGTTTAACTTTTCTTTTAAGTTTTACCAAGTAGTTTACCTTTTTATCAAGTAGCTGAATTTTCAACCAAAAAAGTTGAATCATAAACCCAAAATGTTCAATCATCAACCAAAAAAGATTGAACTTTATGCCAAATGTTCGTAACTTTATAAAAAAGATGAACTTTCTGCCAAAAGAGATAAATTTTGAAACCAAAAAGTCGAATTTCCAATAAAATAGTTAAATTTTCAACAAAAAAAGATTTTTCAGACACGAAAGAAATAAAAAATACGCAAAATTATAGTTTGAAGAGAAAAATAATGTTTGATACAAAATAAAAATTTCGAATAAATATTTATTTCTTAACTTTCTTTTGTTTACTCGCCTTAAGGTTACACAAATATAATTTTCCTAGGTATTTCGAAAAAATTCAAAAAGATATTTAAAGATTTCAAATAATTCCAAAAAAATATCTAGAAAACTTCATAAAAATTTTTTTTTCACAGGATTTTACAAAATTTTAGGAAGAATTCGTGTCAATTTAAGATTTATTGTTTCAAAACTGACTGAAATTTAAAATCTTTTTGAATATTCTCTTAAAATATATTTTCCTCAAATTTTTAAAAAAATTTGCAAAATCAAAACAATTTTCCTAAAATCTTCCAGATCCTTCTATGAAAATTTTGAAAATCTTTGGAAATGTTTTGATATCTTTTTAAATGTTATTTTAAAATAAATTTTGTACAATAAAAAATCATAGAAAATTTTCTCAGAATTCGTGAGACAATTTTTTTATCGTATTGAAACTTTTCAAAATTCTTTAAAAACTTCAAATTTTGTTGTTTGAAATATTCAAAATATTCAAAGGAACACTTTTGCTATCGGGCTGTTTCCCGTATCTCTCATAATTAAAAAAAGTTTTTTTTTTCAACTTTTTGAGTTCGTTTTGTTGCAGATTTCGAAAAAATGATAAAGCCCTAATCAGAATAAAAAAGACAAAGTTTTTGGACATCTAAAAAAACAATTATATCTTATAACACTATGAAAATTGGGGCAAAACAACTTCCGTTGTCAAATTGATTTTCAGAAGACAACTGTTATTCGATTGGAACGTTCTTTAAAAAAAACATCTTATAAAATTCCGAAGTTGAATAAAATTCAACTCTTTGGTTGAAAGTTGTGAAAAAACTTGTGAAACTTTGTGAAAAATTAATTGTTTTAATCTGTGTTTCATAATTTTAGCTGAAAATTCTATTATTTGCTTGTAAATTAACTTTTTTTTATGAAAAATTCAAAGCTTCGGCTTCAAAATTCAACTGTTTTGCAGAAGATTCTTCTTGTTGGCTTAAAAATTTAACAATTTGGTACAAAATTCATGTATTATTTTATTCAAAATTTGACTTTTTTCGTATGAAATTATTATTTTGGGTGGAGAACTGTTCTTTTTGTTAAAAAAAAACTATATAATTTAAAAAATAGTTTTTTCTTTAAAAAAGCCAACTACATGGTTGAAAGTTCAACTTCTTTGTTAAGAATTAATTTCAGTTGTCAGATTCACCTCTTTGGTTGAGACTTTAAATATTTTGTTCAAAAACACGTTTTTAAACATTTTAAATTAATCTTTTTCCTGAAAATCGAAAATTCATCTCTTATGGTATAGATATTAGCAACAAGTTTTTTTTTATTTTAAAATTTAAAAAAAAATGATAATAATTTTTTAAAGCCAAAAGTTATAAAGAAAAAAAAACTTTTTACTATACTTTTTTAATTATTTCAAATTAAATTACGACGTGTATTAAGACTCAGAAAATGCATCTATATATAAGATGGAAATTAAACTATATATATATGTTCAAAGATTCAACTACTTCGTTAAAAACTGAATTATTTTTTTTTTAATTCAACTATTTCGTAATATCATTTTTTTGTTCGAAAATTGACCTTTTTTTGTGAAAAATTCGTCCTTTGGATAAAATATTGATCTCTTATGGTATACAACATTTTTTTTAAATTAATTGTGTTTGGTCGAAAGCCTTCTCTTATATTTTTCTTGAGAATTCACTTTTGTAGGTTGAAAATGTTACTAATAGGTTGAAAATTTAATTATTTTATTGAAAATTCAACAATTTTGTTAAAAAGTCATTCCATTTGGTTGAAAGTTCAACTGGTTAGTTGAAAATTCAACAACATTCAAATTTTGAATGAAAATTAAATTTTTTGTTTAATTTCTTTCTTTTTCCTTGACTGAAAAATCTTTCTTGGTTGAAAATTCCACCATTTTGTTGGAAATTTTTCATTTAAAACATTAATTTTATGTTAAAGGTCCTTCGGAACGTCTTAGAGGTTCTTTAAAAAAATACAATATTAATGTTTATTTCACCAACAACCACACACTTAATAAATTTCCTTTTTTTAATAAAGATAAAGACAATAAAGAAAACTCATCTTGTATTGTATATATGATAAATTGTAAATGTTGCAATAAAATTTATATCGGTGAGACTGGCAAGAGACTAAAACCTCGCATTTATGAACATAAGCGAGATTGTGAATTAGGCAATCAAAACACTGGTTTGTCAAAACATGCATGGAAATACAATTATTATTTTGATTCTGAGATTAAAAATATCAAAATTTCAGCTCGTGAAAACAATACACACAAACGAATAATTCTAGAGTCCATTTTTATAACTAAATTCATTAAAAATTAAATCAATTTAAAAACCGAAATTTTAAATATAAATAAAATTTATCAAACCATTTTATAACCAATTTATATACAAACTTAAAAAAATAAAAATGTTATATAAATTTTTAAATCCAATTTACTTTGGCGCACTTTTCGTTTGGCTCTCTATTTTAATATCCGACTTTCTTAATTATTCATGAAAATATGACTTCATCCATAATTTATTTTGTTAGTCCATGTTTGTCCTTCCAAATCAAAACTCCTGTTTCGTTCTATTTAACCAAAATGTAGTAAAATTACTATATTGGAGCCTCGAAAATTTGAGGTTTCAATTTTTAAATGTTTTGAAGGACACTATTTAAACTATTCTATTTATAAATTTTAATGTTTCAATAATACAAAAAACAACTAATTTTGGTTCACTCCAAAAATATGTTGTTTCTCTTGGAAAATAACCAAAAATGGATGATTTAATAAATATCACTACAGGTAAATTTGAAATATGTTTTTGTTTACAAATTTTTTTTTTGTTCGTTATAAATGTTCTTTAGTTTATTACATCTACGTATATTATTTTAATTTAGGTTATGTATTACCTTGAAGAAGGCCAGCAACAAGGTCGAAACGTACGTTGGTTTTCATAAAATTGACGAATAAAGCATGATTCTTGACAACTGAATCCACTATTATTTTTACTGGACCGTATGACCAAAATAACACATTCTTATATGAATTGACTTCATTATTAATTTTTTCTACTAAAAATTTAACCAGTCCATTTTTGGATGAAAATTCATCTCTGATAGTTGAAAGTTCAACTACTTGATTGACAGTTCGTGGTTTTGGGTAAATTCAACTGTTTTTGATTTAAAATTATAATATTTTTATGTTCAAATATCAAATATTACTTTCTCCGTTGGAAATTCATTTTTTGTGTTCGAAAATTCAACTGCTTGGTTAAAAATGAAACTCCTTTGTAAAAAATTATTTTTTCGGTCGATGATTCATCATTTTATTTGAAAATTCATATCTTCCGTTAAAAATTTGAATATTTTTTGTTTTTAAATGAATTCTTTCAACTGAAAATTTGACAATTCCATTTTTAATTGAAGTTGAACTATTTGGTTGAAAATTAATATTTTTCAGTTGAAATTTCAACTATTTGGTTAAAAATTCATGTATTTTGTTGATCATTCGTCTTTCTGCTAGAAAATTAATCATCCTCAGGTAAAGATTCAAAATTTCAATGAAAAAGTGATACCTTCAATTTTAAATTTAACTATTTTGGCAAAAATTTGCTTTTTTGGTAGAAATATAACTTTTTAACAAAGAATTTAACTATTCGAATCAATTCTTTTGGTTTGAAAAGTCTACTATTATATTTTTGGTTGATAATTTATCTTTAATTGTTAAAAATTTTATTATTTGGTTGAAAATGCCAAAATTTTGTTAGAAAGTAATTTTTTGTTTCAAATTCAATTATTTAGTCGAAAATTCGTCTTTTTGGGTTGAAAATGCATCTCTTTTGGTAGAAATTTAATCTTTTTGTGTTCAAAATGCAACTGTTTGGTTGACTATTTATCTGTTTTGTTTAAGCATTCAACTAATTTGTTAAATCTTCGCCTTTTGTTAGTTTAATTGAACGGTTATTGATTAGCAATTCAAATCCTTTCTCATTTAAATATCAACTATTACATTTATTGTTGAGAATTCTTCTCTTTCGGTTGAAAATTCAACTGCCTGTATTATAAAATTAGGTTTAAGGAGGTTAGGCGGTTTTAGTTTTCCGTAGCTCAATTTTAATTAACAATAGCTTATTTTACTGTTTTTTTATTTACTAGTATTATTCATTCATTTTGCAAATAAAACCATTTCCTGAATGATATTGAATAAAAATTTAATAAATAGAATTGTAGAGAATCATTAAAGTAATAAAATGAGCTATTGTTAATCAAAATTGAATGAAGATTACGACTTTTGTCTAAAATAGAAGGAAAAAGATAAGCAATATATGAAAAATATTTCGTGAACTAATTATTAAATTAAATTAATATTAATCAATAATTTGTTAATATTCAAATTATTTGAATTAATAAAAAATAAAACTTTGTTAATAAGTTGTTAATAATTAAATTATTAAATATTAACATTATATAATAATATATGTAAATCAAATTAAAGTTTGGGTAATCCTAAGCTCTTTCTGAGTGAAAATCAGCGTTTTTTGGGACACGTCGTTCCTTTATTAAGGGTTTTCTCAGAAATGGTTACTAGTATAAAAACCTTTTTTTCATTTTACAATAGAGCCTGTCAATACCCGGAAACTTCTCTGCAGTTTTTTGTTTAAAGTTAAATGCGTTAAAATAAAACATTTTTCGTGCCTCTTGTAAAATTCGCGTTCAGGCCCTTATGCCCTTCTGCTCAACGACCCTTCGTATGTCAGATTGTTCCTCGTTTTGAGCAACTGATATTTGATGCGGATTAAATCCAACAAACTTTTATTTATAAAAAACTTAAAAATCTACTCAAAATTATAGATATATGTATTATAATTATTATCATACTCACCAATACAATAGAATATGACCGCCAGGATGAAGACCCGAGTACAATGGATTCTCATTTTTGACGAGTAAGGGAAAACTGGTCACTGGGTATTAATGAAGAATTTAGTTGATGATGTCTCTAATGAATACTTTGGTGCTTCATTCAAGTTAATATATATACACTCGTTCTTATCAGCTCAATTATTATAGACGCTATGTTTAAATATGTTAAGCTTCGGTACAATTCTTGCCTGCATGTTTCGACGCGATAGCGATTCTATAAAATTAAACTATGTACAAACTTCTGCACAGATAAAATTACAGAATCATATCTATTTAACAAATTAAATATATATTCTGCGATAGGCTTCGAATTATAAAATTCTGATAAAATTATAGAAGCATATGACCCCCAAGCACTCTACAAGTAATATGTAAAATTATTTGAAAAAAATTAGTTTTCGCGTTGAATTGAGGAGGAACAAAATGGTTTTTGTCCACTTTTGCATCTTTTACATTTTAAAACTGAGAATTAGAGAAAGGACTTTTTCAAGTACCTTAAATGTATGTATTTCTTTGATACGACATACATACAAGCATGGGGTACGCCATATTGAAGGTATTGAACAAAAACAAACTAGCCAAAGTTGATGAGCTGTACCATGAGTTCGAAACGCCCAAAGCTGCAAGCAGAATAGATAAATTAACCCGTGGTAGGCACACTGGTTTGAATTCGCACCAAAGAAAATTTCAATGTTGTAGAATTCAAAGGGAAATAAATTCAAGGTTTTCTCCCCACTACGTTAAATATGCCTGACCTCTGCTGCATCAGATAGCTAGCGACCGCCGGCCAGTTGCGTCTTTTCGTCCAAGAGAATCTCATACGAAGTTCGATTTGGTGCGAATTCGCACTTGTGTGCCTATAACGTGCGGTAATTTCGTTTCTGGGAAAGATTTTATAAAAGTGGGTTTCTCAGTGTAAGAGTTCCATTTTGTGTATACGTAAGTAGAATTTCCATAAATAATTACTTATTTATATTTTAAACTCTATAAACATTTATTGTAAAGTTATGAATGTAAGTAAATTTTTTCGTCTGATGGAAATGACTTTTTATTTTATTTTTTTTTTACGAAGGAAGGTGGAAAATGTGCTAACACACACCGAGAAGCGTCCGCACTTCTCGGTAGTGTCGGGATATTGGTATCATCACTACAATGATCTTAATATATATAAATATACACAAAGATCTTAATTCGATCATTATAGTGATGCTACCAACTACCGACTAAAAACTACCACCCGTTCTCCTTGGCATGATTCCCCCCGGAACCGCTTTCGCATTACTTCAGGGGGTGCCGTTCTTTGGCCGTGCCTCGGCCTTCATCCAATGTGCCAGCTTGGCCGTCTCCTAGTAAACTGGGCTTCTCGTCGGACCTGCCCAGCTTCGATGTTAGCTTGCACGTCCAAGAGGCTTCTTCAACGAGGCTGCCTCTCTGAACGCCAAGCAACTCCTTGTCCCCGGGCGATGGTCTGTACGGGGCTTATCTTCCTTTGCGGCGCAGAGGTAGCACTGAGGTGTGCTTTCGCATATTGTAGCTTTATGTCCCTCTTTGCTGCATCGCCAGCATGATTTGTTCCTATCTGGACCCTTGCAGTTCGCTTCCACGTGGCCGAAGCCTAGGCAGCGGTAGCACCTTATTGCTTTCGCCTTCTTGTGCACTCGGCACGATACCCACCCCACCTTAAGGTGTCCAATGCGCACCAAGCTTACAGCCAGATCTTTTGCCAGCTCCACGAAAGCCTTTAGATTGTCTCTGAAGGATCTTTTCGTGAGGCTGACCCTGACGACTCCAACCGGTTTGCCGAAATGTTTCCGAACGGCTTCCTCTACTTCTTCTCCATCTGTCCTGGTATCGAGGTCCAGAATCTCGACCTCGGTGCGGGGAACACGCTCACGTACGCTACCCCCGTCACCGACCGCCTCCTTGATGGCAGCTGACAGCTCAGCGCTGCCCTTTGATGTAGGTCCCAGTTCTACTGGAACCTCACCGTGTCTCGTTTGCCTGACCCCCTTGATTTTTACGCCAAGGGCGTCAGGTTTCACCTTCTTCTTAATGTCCTTGAGGACCGTCGCGTAGCTAAGTCCCTCGGTCGTTTTGATAAGGACCGCCTCCGTTCTAGCTCGCATTTGCCTCTTCTTCCGTTTTGGCGCAGACTCTTGCTTCTTTTCCACCTTCTTTGTTGTTGAGGTCGTTGGCGCTGGAGCGTTACGTGTCCTCGGGTTTTTGCTTCTTGGCTTGGAAGGACTCATCTCTACTGGACTCAGGGTGGACTCCCTCTCTCGCTTCCTATCACGGGGAGTGGGAGCTGCCACGGTTTCATCAGTCTGAGTGCAGTTTTCGCCTGTCTTCTTCTTTGCCTTCTCCTTTCGAGTCATGGCTCTCGTTCGGGCAGTTCGTCCAACATTCTCGATCAAATCCCTATGAAGCCCTTCGGTCGTCATAGAGTGATCGCGCAGTTCCTTCATGAGCCGCTCCGCTCGTTTCAGCCCATCCCTAATTGGCAGCCACATATTCCTCTTTGTGCTGCTAAAATCCACCATTTCTTTTATGGTGCCTCTCAACTCTTCAAAGAGAGCATACGTCTCTGAGAGTTTGGCTTCCATTTCTGCGATGTCCACCGTATTCACTGATACCTCCACCTCCTCCGTCACGTCCAAAGGACCACCTCACTCCTCGCAGACGCTCCTGTCAAAGTACGATTGGTTCCCCGCAAAATCCATGGAACCTGCACCGGCCACTGGAGCTTCCACCCGATCGGAACCGGCGGGGAGATTTCTACTTCCTTGGGGTAGTGTGTTT
This sequence comes from Andricus curvator, assembly GCA_932195095.1. Classification (NCBI taxonomy): domain Eukaryota; kingdom Metazoa; phylum Arthropoda; class Insecta; order Hymenoptera; family Cynipidae; genus Andricus; species Andricus curvator. The sequence continues at coordinate 11,435 of CAKNYM010023762.1, forward strand.
GGGTCGTACTCACTCATGACTGGTTTCTTGTTCGGGGTTCCTTCCCCTAGCTGGTTTTTGTCCTCTCCGGGTATTTGATTTCCCCGGTACCACCCATATCTGGGAGGCGTTCCCCTGTCCGCAACCTGGGGAGGTGCCCGATGGGGGACCAGCAAACCTACACGGGGATGGAAATAATAGCTGTTCATCTAATGACGGTCATGACGAATTTGCTGTTTCGGAGAATAAATGGATTCACAAGGAGTCAAATGATAAGGAGGAAGGCGCAGATGGGCCTACTGCAGACTGCAAAATGTGTTTTTTGTACCTTAGTTATTGTAAATGTATGAATAAACAAAGTTCCATTAAGTCCATTTTTCATTTCTTCTATTTTTCCTACTACAACAATACCCAGCATTAAAAAATATTAGATTATTTATTATTAAAATAAAAGATTGTTTCTATCAAAGTTCAGGATCTCATCATTGATTTGTGATAACTTTCATTCAGTTCTGTTGCGTCTTTAAAAAATAGCTACTTTTCAAATTAGCAATCATTTTAAAGGAGATAACGAGTTTCGAAAACGGAAAATCCCGATTCGCACCAGTGTGCCTATAGAGAGTGCGTGAAAGGAGTGTGCCTACCACGGGTTAAACACTTTGAAACGTTTTCTGGCAAGACCGAAGCCTTGGCAGCAATTAACGCTTCAGTCGAGGGAAAGCTCCCCTTCTAGAAATAATCGATTGGACACGATTTATAACGATTAAGAGTGATCAAAAGTTGAATCGTTTTAAATTGTTGCTAATTGTGTCAATTGCTTCCAATCGGATTGAATTGAGTAAATGCACTTGCCTGCAGTGCGCTCTCTGCAGTTTTTGTTTGTAACACACATGGCGCGCACGTGTTTAGAGGTTGGAAATTAACCCTTCTGGAAAAAAATGATTGGACCCGATTGAGACAGATTGACAGGTGAATCGTTTTGAATCGGTGTTAATAGGGACAACTTTTGTTTATCTTTCTCAATCATTTTCAATCGGGACAAGCGTTTGAATCGTTCGCAATCGGGTAAGTGCATAGATACGTCGATCGGAAACCTAACCCTAAAAGCCGTGAGGTGACTTGGGTGATTATTTTTAATTTTTTGAGTGTTTTACGTAGAGGCTAGGATTTGTAGGATTTGTTCAGGTAGAAGTAATAGTAGTGGTTTTCAGGGGTTATTGAATATTATTATTGGGTTGGAAATATAACTTGAGGCTTTCTGAACGTTGAATTGAGTGATCATTTCACATTTTTTGAGTGTTTTACGTGGACGGTCTTCGGATTTGTTCAGGTAAAAGTGGTAGTGGTGGTATTAGGGGGTTGCTGAATATTATTATGGGTTTGGAAATTTAGTTCGAAGTTTGCTGAAGGTAACTTGCGTGATTATTTTTAATTTTTTAATTTTTTGAGTATTTTACGTGGAAGCTCTTCGGATTTGTTAAGGTAAAAGTAGTAGTGGTAGTCTTAGGGGGTTGTTGAATATTATTATGGGGTTGGAAATATAAGTTGAGGTTTTCTGAAGATGATTTGGGTGATTGTTTCAAATTTTTCAATTTTTGAGTGTTTTACGTGGCAGGTCTTCGGATTTGTTCAGGTAAAAGTGGCAGGGGTGTTCTCAGGGTTTTTCTGATCATTATTATTACGGGCTGGGAAATATAACCTGGGTTCTCCTCTTACAAATTAAACAATTTTTAAAAAGGAGGTGGATACCCGGGTACTCCGTTACACCGATGAAGCTGTTTTTTTTGTCACACACATAAGGGTTAATTTGCAGCCTAAATTTCGAAATCATAATGAAATCATACTGTTAATTTATTTGAGAAATAACTTCTAAAAACCTGTTCAATTATTATACTTAGGTATCAACATTTACAAAAAATAGGCCGTAACCGAATTAAACAAATTAAAATGTAATGAAAAATAATACGCAAAAGTCATGAAAATTACTACAAAATAAGTTATTTGGAAATATGTTGGTCATTTCTCCTTGATCACGAGGGAATTATTTAACAGTTTAAAATATTTTTAAAAGTTATCTTTTACAGATATGTAATTTAAAAAAAAGTAAATAATCGTTTTCAAACAATTCCCGCGAGATCAATGTGCTGCCACCAACATAATGTCAGACTTACTTCATCTCGAGTCCCGATTGAGAACGATAGGCAACGATAGCCGGCCTCAATCGTTGCAAATCGGTACGAACCGATTAAGAAACACAATTGGGAACGATTGAAATTTTTTTTCAATCTTTCGCAATCGGATCCAATCATTTTTGTGTAGACGGGAAATTTTTTGTAATTTAGCAAAAATTTGAAGTAAAAAAATACAATGTTTGTCCAGGCGGTATACCGAATGAAGAGTCGAAAGTATGTGGGTTAACGGTACGTAAAAATCGTGCCATTTAACAATGTGACAGTGATATAGTGTGATTATCAAGTAGGCAGTAGTAGTAGTTTGATTTAGCGGGTATATTATTATAAAACGTTTATTTACTTCTTTTTAAATTCATATTGTTGACATTTTTTTGTTCGAAAGAGTAGCAAACCGCTTTTAAATTATTATCGCAATATCAAAAAGCTGCCCTTCCACAAATAATCAATTGAAAAGAATTCAGAACGATAGAAAGAAATTTGAATTGTTTCTAATTATGTTTCTTAATCGTGTGTGCACGATTGGAAAGGATTGAGTGTTGCAAAGTTTCAATCGTTCCCAATCGGACCAATCGGTAGTAGGATTTTGAGGTTATGAAGTGGCAGTTCGATGGCAGCACTTTCGTCGCGCGGGAATTATTCGAAAACGATTATTAATAAAATTAAATAAATGTTTTGTAATGATTCTCGCGAGCTGAGAATGCTGTCATCAATAAATTTGCCAATCAGGTGAAGTTTTTTCCTCAAATTATTCATTTCATTGCCAATCATTTTGTATTAAAAATGAGTAATTTATTAAATAAATTATTTAAAATAGTTTGGGTACAGCACAATTAAAATTAACTGAGAGTAAAGCTATTCAGATTCTTCCTTATCTTCTAATATCCTAGGGATATTAGCATTTTCACTTGTTAATTCGTCACCCTCTGCCCCACTATCACTCTCACTTGGAAGATTCATCATTTTGATTCGAAATTCATCTCTAGTTGAAAATGTAACTACTTTGTTGAAAATCAATTCATCTTTTTTTGGTAAAAATTCAATTATTTGGTTAAGAATCGATATTTTAAATTTAAAAATTAAACTATTTGTTTCAAAATTTATGTACTTGATGGAAAATTGGTGTTTTTTTGTAAAAAAATTAATCTTCATGGTTGAAAATTCATCTTTTTGGCATAAAATTCAACTATTCAAATATTTAATTATTATTAATTATTATTATTATTAATTATTATTTAACTATTCATCATTTTAGTATCCCAATTAAATATTTATCATTTTAGTTGAAAATTCATCTTTGAGGTAGAAAATAAAATTATTTGGTTGAAAGTAAAACTTTTTTGCAAAAAACTAATTTTGTTGTTGAAGATTCATCCTTTTAATTCAAAATTCATTTCTTTGGTTGAAAAATGAGCTGTTTGATTGAAAACTTGTTTTTTCTTTGGATGTTTTTTGTTTAAAAATTATTTTTTTTTTAACTGAAAATGTAACTATTATTTCAGTTGAATATTCCATGATTTTAGTTTGAGAAAGAATATTTTTTAGTTGAAAGTTCGTCTTTTGGTAGAAATTCGTCTTCGTGGTTGAAAATTAATCTTCTTCGTCAAAAATTCAATTATTCTAGTTAAATCTTCATCATTTCAGTAAAAAAATCATCTTTTTGGTTTAAAATTCAACTATTTCAGTTAAATATTTACAATTTTATTTGAAAATGAATCACTTCGTTTGTTTGGGACTTCCGGTTCGACGTGGATACAAGGTGGATGTGTGCAAGGTGCCAGTGTGAGTTTTGGAGGTTTTAATCCGGAAAAAGTGAGAAGAAAGGTGAAAGGAAGTTTTGAGAAGGTGTAGCAAGGTGACTGGGCTCAGTGGGAGTGAGTGTGTGAAGGGAGAAGGACTAGTGGATTAAAAAAGTGAAGGAGAAAAAAGTGGCACGCCGAGAGAGTGAGGTTAGGGTCGGACCGGAAGGACGCTGAAAAGAGGAAAGCAGTGCTAGCGCTAGTGACACCTGGTGGAGAGTGGAGTAAGTGAAGAAAGGAGTTTGACTCGAGCAGTGGAGACGAAAGCGTTTGAAAGATCAGCTGGGCTGCGTGAGAGTAGAACGAAGAGAAAGAGTGTGACAGAAGAAGTGCTAGCACACGAAAAAAGCGAGATGGGAGATGAAAAGAAGGAGAAGAAGCAGAAGAGGGAAAAGGAGGAAGCGAGAAAAGAGGCGTGGAAACATGCGGTGGACATGCTGGAAGTGCGGCAGGACAAGTTCATCACGGACCTGAAACTGGAATGGGAGATAGAAAGAGCACACATGAGAGGTGAAAGGGAGATAGACAGGAGAAATTTTGAGGGAACACTCAATAATTTGGTGGAAAAACTCGAACGGCTTAGCGCAAGGATGGAGAGACTGCAGGAAGGAAAGGAAGAGAGAGAAACGAAAGAGATTGGATGCCAGACGGAGGAGGAAGAGAGAACGTGGAGGGAGATGCCGAAGAAGCTAACGCAAGAAGAGTGGGAGAAAGAAAAGGAAGAGAAATCTCAGAGTGCTAGGAGTAAGCAAGGAAGACAACGAGGTGACGAACGTGGTAGGGGTCTTGGCCGCGCACACGAAGGTGGTGGCGAAAGTGGAGAGCTCGAAGAAAATAGACGGTGGGATGCTCCTTACTTTAAAGACGTGGGAAAACAAAAGGGACCTGCTCAACGTTAAGGGCAGACTGAGAGGTACAGGATTCTGGATGGAGGAAGATCTGACGGAAAGGGAAGAGGTGGTACAAGAATGGCTGAGGAGGGAGAAGCGGAGAATGGAATTGGCAGGGAACGAAGTTGAGCTTAGGTTCATGAGAGCGAAAGTAGGAGAGACGATCTGGCATTGGAACGAGATGGAAGGAGAGATGATGGTAGCAGGAACGGTGACAATGGCTAAGAAGAAGGACGAGGAGCAGGAAACGAAGAAGAAGAATACGGAGGAGCATGGTGGGGGGGGGGGGGCCTAAAGAATATGTGCGGGAGTGAAAAGCAAAGTAAATGGGGCAAGGTGTATGTGGGGTGAGAAAAGGGGGTGCTGGGGCACTAGGAGTGAGACGGGAATGCAAATGGAATGTAAAGAATGAAAGTGTTCCTCTGTAATTGTGATGTGTTAAACAGGACAAAAATAAGAAAGGTATAGTAGAATAAGTTGGAATAAGGAGAAGGACATACGTAGAGACGTTAAGAAGTACAAGGAGAAGGGTTCAGAGAGAGGGAGAACAGAGATAGGGCTTCCGTTTCGACTTGCCATTTAATGTAAGTAGGGTTAAGTTAGGCTAATAACTTTGAATGTAAGGAGAGGAGGTAATTTTGTAAAGATGTGTTTTTAAGACTCTCAAACCCGTAAAAGGGAGAGAGTATAATAAACTACTACTTCGTTTGTTTGGTTAAACATTAATTTTTTTAACTTGAAATTTAATTATTTAAGTTTTGGTTGACAATTTATGTTTTTTAGGAAAAATTAATTTTTTGGCTTGAAAATTCGACTATTTCAGTTGAATATTCATTGCTTTAGTTGGAAACTCTTATGTTTGGTTTAAAAAAAATTTTTATCATTACAAATTTTACTATTTTATTTTCGGTTGAAAACTATTATTTTTTTAGTTCAAAATTCAACTATTTGGTTGGAAATTTGTCTGCTTCGATTAAAAATTGCCCTATTTCGTTGAAAAATTGTATTTTTTGTAGAAAACAATTCTTTTTGTTTGAAAATTAATCTTCTGGTTTGAAAATTCACTTTTTCTGTTGAAAATTAATTTCTTCGAATGGAAGGTTAACTATTCCATTTTTTGTGAAAAATTGATTTTTTTTAGTTGAAAATTTAAGTATTTTGAAAAAATTCATTTCTTTTGCAATTTTTTGCTCTGTTGTGTTAAAGGATGTTCAGAATGAACGTGATAAATAAAAAAAAATGTTTGCCTTTTGCGGTAAATATGAATATGTTACTTTTAGTTAACCGGGAAAATTGAAAAACTTGACCGGGAAAAACCGGGAATGATGAATCTTTAACTAGAATAATTGATTTTTTGACGAAGCAGATTAATTTTCAACCTAGAAAAAATTACTTTTTAGAAAAAGAGTTTTACTTTCAACCAAATGATTTTTCACCGAAAAGAAGAATTTCTAAACAACAAAATTAATTTTCAAAGAAAAAGATAATTTTCTACAAAAAAAAAATCGATTTTTTAGCAAACTAAGTGAATTTTGAACGAAATAGTTGAATTTTAAATTAAAAGGAAAAGTTGTCACCCAAATTGTTGAATTTTGAACTAGAAAAGCTCAATTTTTAACTAAAAATGTAGCAGTTAAATTTTCAGTTATAGAAATTAATTTTCAACCAAACCGATGAATTTTCAACTAAAATGATTAATCTTTAACTTGAATAGTTGAATTTTATGCAAAAAGATGAATTTTCAACCATAAAGATGAATTTTTTACAAAAAAGACCAATTCTCCACAAAGTACATAAATTTTCAAACAAATAGTTTAATTTTTAAATGCAAAATATCCGTTTTCAACCAAATAGTTGAATTCTCATCAAAAAAAGATCAATTGATTTTCAACGAAGTAGTTACATTTTCAACCAGAAATGAATTTTAAATTAAAATGATGAATCTTCCAAGTGAGAGCGATAGTGGGGCAGAGGGTGACGAATTAACAAGTGAAAATATTAATATCCGCAGGATATTAGAAGATGAGCAAGAATCTGAATAGCTTTACTCCCAGTCAAATTTAATGGTTCTGTACCTCAACTATTTTAAATAATTTATTTAATAAATTACATATTTTTATTACAAAATTATAGACAATGAAATGAATAATTTGATGAAAAAACTTCACCTCATTGGCAAATTTCTTGATGGCAGCACTCTCAGCTCGTGGAAATTATTACAAAACATTTATTCAATTTTTTAAATAAACATATTGCTTAAAATGTGTTGCCTCGAGAAAAAGTAAATAAACGCTTTCAAATCATTTCCGCGAGACGAAAGTGCTGCCATCAAATTGCCACTTCATAACCTCAAAATCTTAATACTGATTGGCCCGATTGGGAACGATTGGAACTTTGCAACACTCAGTCATTTCCAATCGTGCCCACACGATTAAGAAACACGATTAGAAACATTCAAATTTCTTTCTATCGTTCTGAATTGTTTTCAATTAATTATTTCTAGAAGGGTCAGTAAATCCCTGAAGAAGTTTAAAAAAAAACGCTGCTCCAAAATCCGTAAGTAAATTGCCGTTGCCAATGCGATGCTAGGAAACGCTATAAAAAACAAACTGAGTCTATCATGCATCAGCAACACATCAATCCAAGAACCGATGCAATGCATCCGAAGCCAAATGGACAGTCTCTTGGCCGGTTTCCCCAAAAATAAAATGACCGCCATGGCGCTTGGTTTGGTCTACAGTCCCTCAGGAACTACATAGAAACCTGCATGTGTGCATTATTCTAAAAGCAAATTCAATTCAATTGAAATGAAAATTTGTTCACTCTTTAAAAAAATAACTCTGTTCTGATTGTAAATTATTGGATGTTAGATGCGATGTTATGCATGTGAGTAAATAATAGATTATAAATAAGTATAAGAATGTAAAATGACATACATCAGGCCATTTTCGCAAAAAGTGCTCTACCTACTCATCGGTGTTTAAACGCTGACTTCCCGACGCATCTTTTAGTTGTCCAACAAATGGTAGTCACAGGGTGAGAGATCAGGGCAGAATGTTTGAGAAAAATCCAGTGCAGTTCCTGCAGTTTTGCTTGAGTTAGAGTGGCAGTATGAGGCCTAACTGCAGATGGGGGTGCCCCCAGCCTTTACCGTCTTCCTCTCGTGAAGAAAATCAACTCGTACACGGAGAAAAATGGAAGGTCATTTTGGCCATCTAGATGTACAGGCAGACTATATTGCAGGGTCAACTATAGAACAGCCCTTGAAGATGGCTGAATCGACTATCTCCGGAAGGTTAAAACAAGAGGTTCCAATCGATCATCTCAGAGTGTCGACTTGGTCATCTCGGACGATCAACTCAAGCATCATAGAGAATCACCGATCATCACAGAGGACGGAATTGATCATTATGAAGGGTCGAATCGCTCATCATAGAGGGTCGATTTGGTCATATCAGATAGTCGACTTGATCTCCGCGGACAGTCGACCTGGCCATCTTAGGGGTCGATTTGATTATCCTACATTTTCTATATTTGTTGTCCTTTTCCTACTTATTCCAGTCTCTCTCGTATAAGAGACTGGAAATTATAAAATTAAGTGGAACCTATAAAACCTGAAAATTTATATGAAATACATGAATTCTGAAAGAACTTTTTATTCTTTGTGCAGAGTGAGGTGTATCAGAGATAAGTTGAAATGAAAAAATAGTGCACATTGACACTATATTTTTTGGAGCACGAAAGGCTAAGGACACGGCACGGTGTCACACTGAATTGTAAGGTTTTAAGCATTGAAGTGAATTCAGAAACCAATATCCCACATCTCGTTACATTCTGCATCATCAATGAATGCTGACATTTTTTGCACGTTTCCAGTTTGAAACGACACGGTGACAACAAATTGATAGCTGAACGTCCAGTTACGCCTTTATCCTAAATCCCTTGGAAGCATCAAATTTGACGTTGAAAATTCAAAAGAATAAACGTAATTCACTTTCAATCATGTTCTATCTTATGCACTTCACTCTTCACGTATATTCGAAATATCAAAAAGCAGTTTAAACATGTTAAAAATATGTTTAAGTTCAATAAACAGCAAATGTGACGCTGAACGGCTCAATGACATTCACTCACTCCGCAATTTCTCTGAACCACGGTGCTCCAAACTCTCGTATCCTTTCACATTGCATCCACCGCGTCGACAACCGGATTGGTTGAGGTTGGTGTGCTTATTTCAAATGATTAAATGTGAAAAGCAATTTTGAACAGCAAATAATAAGAGTAAAGTTTTTAAAAATAATTCTTTGCTCACAAGAAGGACTTGTAAAGTAAAATTTAAATTATTTATTAAATTTTTCCTCAAAAATAAATAATAGATTTTAATTTCAAAGAAAGGAATATATTTTTCATCTTAAATATTAATTTAGAATAATTCCTAATATTCTTATGCACTTTACATTTATTATTTTTTATGAACATTTGACTTATACATTTATTCATTTTAAATAAACACGCCAACGGTAACTAATCAGGTTGGCCCTCCGCGATGGGTCATTTTTTCTTCCGTGGATGGCCGAAATGAGTGAAAACAAGATGATCGTATTGACCATCCCGAAAGGATATTTCGATTATCCCTGATAGTGAGTCTGACCTTCTTACAACACTCAGAGTGACCATAAAATGAGAGTCTCTCTATGTCAAAAAAATTCTGAAAGGCTCTTTAGACCATCTAGAAGAACGGTCTGGCTCTCTAAATTTTGACCAACTTACTACCAACCTGACTTAATCAGAAGTACTGATCTCTCTCATTCTCATATTTCCAAACTACCCTCGCCTTAAACTCGGGACGTGACACTGGTATAAAATCCTATATTTAAATGAAAGTTACAGATTACTGAAAGCCGATTCAAATAAAAATTACCATTACAATTACAATTAAAATTAAAACCACAATTAGAATTAGTTTCCATAAATTGACCTGAATTACTTGAAATTAGAAAGCTGGCAGTAACATAGAAGAACATTTTTTGTTTAATCACATTACATCATTAAAATTCTATTGAAAATCCTACGGATTCTATTGAATTTCATTAAATTAATTTGGATTTCATTTTCCTAACTCACAAATATCACAATTTTTGGTCTCGTTCTTCTTTAAATATCCTTTTTTGCAACACCCACCTCTAAAATTCCACTTGATGTCTCACTTTATAATGTGTAAAGTTGCGTCATTTATGGACAACGCCAAATTGAATACTTTCAACAATTATTTTATGTATGCTCTTTATTTTAGAAATGAAATCGTGAAATTGTAGGAAGTCATTTATTCTCTATAAATTTTACATTCCTTCATTCTGGGAGGAACAGCTTTATGAAATACAAATAAGCACTTCGGAGCAAAAGAAAGGCACATCAGAGTCGAGAGGAAGGAAAAATGAGACAAGTACATTTAGAAGAAGAAAGTCTTACGCAGAATGACTAAAGAGCAAGACAGCGCAACGATAGTTGTCTCGTTTTTTTCTCGACTCTAAGGAGTCTTTCTTTGACTCTGACGTGCTCATATATTGCAGTAAAATGAGCATCAAGACTCCAAATTCGTCTGAAAGATATTGCCGAATGAGGTTACGACTAGGAAATGTATAAATGGAAATTTTTCTGACAATATTCATTAGTTGCACTGTTGCAATTCTTCATCAGCGACTTACCTTTATTTATAAAAATGAAGATAATTATCGGTACTCTATTCTCCATCTTGGCGGTCTTTCCCAATCATATTGGTAAATATATAAATAGCTTTAATTTTAAGGGCAATCTTCATTGTATAAACACATTTTTATTAAAAAAACTATCAATTATGATCCGCGCTGAGTTCTTCAATATAAATATTTCAGAATGACCACTGAAAATCTAAGAACAAAAATGCTCGTCATTCATCGGTGTCTGTTCAAATCTGAAGAATTTGTCATCCTAAGTACTAGAACTAGAAATTGAAGCAGAACTCTTTAAGATTAACAAATCAGAATCCTTCTTTACATTGTGCAAATATTAACAAATATTTTCAAATTTAAGTTATCAAAACTGAACAATTTTAAACTTAAGGCCTCGAAAATGGCTTTAAAAAGGTCTTATAAAGTGCCACTTTACGGAACTAAGAAATATGTCAAAAAGCGACTTTTTCATGCCTATGTCTCATTCTTGCAAATTCACGATCGGCCGTAAAAAGACTACTTCGCTGCCTCAATACACACGATACTTTACGTAATAAGAGTATGATTTTCGATTTTTCTCGTGAAATTACATCTCTCGTTCGAGATTAGTTTAAAAGGAGAAGTATAAGGACAAGCATTGCTCAGAACTACGCCGAGAAAGCGAGGAAACCATACTCGTGTTACATAATAGTTTTTTGTGATACAAGGACCCTAAGCACAGAAAATACAAAGTGTGAATCTAACAGGTACCATCTTCGTGCAACAAAAAATAGTCTTGGTAGTGTGAATGGTACCACTACATAAGGTATCGTTTCCCTCGGACTTGCGGTACGAAACGTCACCATTTCAAACGCCCATTTTGAAATTAGCTGCCACAAAATTTATCCCAGAGTTTTTACTGAAAGTGGCAATTTTTCGGCCGAGTGTGAAAGTTGCAGCACAAGTCAGAGTCGAGGCGTAGCCATAAAGAGACAAGTACTGCAATTTACACGAGGCAGAGTGCCACCTAGGGGCCGAGTGTCACATACTATTTTTTATCACACCAGTCAATCATAAGTGTAAATAGGTTGCATAGAGTCCTAATCTAAAAACCCGGGGGTCCAGAGACGGAGTCCGGTAATGTGCGTGGGGTAAGAAGTCGATACTAAAATATCCTAAGTACCCTAAATACCCTAAGTAAAAATGTTACGGCCAATGCTGAAAATAACTATTTTAGGTATCGTTCGCAGTACCTAAAATCGCACTTATGATGGCGGTGTGATGAAAAATAATTTGTTAGCAGTGGCTCAGAATGCGCATATAAAATACAGATAAAATTGTGATAGATTGAGATGCGGAAATCAGAAATAAGGTGATCAACACAATGCACTTTACGTGCACTTGACATTTTATAATCCGTTAAAAAGAGTTACTAATTATGTCGTACTCCAACATAATGTCAGAATTAGGAAACAAAAATAATTTAGAAGAAACAATGGAATAGCTATGTATGTATTTTGAAAAATTTTTCAGAATACTCCTTCGTTACACTCTTATCGACATTTTTTACAAGCTTCCTTTATATCAAGAAAATGGGTACCCCGATTTTTTTTTTGTAGAGCAGGTGAGATTGCATTTACGCACTGAGTGTGGACTCAAACTAAAAACGGTAATACCCACTAAACTCACCTCCAACCCATGTTCCCGGAATCCGCTTCCGCATTACTTCAGGAGCATGGGTTATAGGCATTCTACGCCATACCTCGACGTCCAACTTGTGTGTCCAGCTTGGACTTTATTTGTCACCAGACCCAACCATGACGTACGCATCGTCCTCAGTAGCACGACATAGTCGCGCAACGGGATCGTCGGCTTTCGACATCATGGCTGGGCCCGGCTGGTTAATGTTGTCATCTGGGAGGCTTCCTCGACGGGGTTGCCTCCCTAAATGATGCACATTTCATACTCGCCGACAGATGGTCAGTCCGAGGCTTATCCTCTTGAGCAGCGCAGAGGTAACACTGGGAAGTGCTTACGCACTTCGCAGATTTGTGTCCCTCCTCGCCAAACCTCCAACATCCTCTTGTCCGGCCAGGACCCTTGCAACTCGCTGCCATATCGCCAAAGCCCAGGCAGCGGTAACACCACGGTCAGCTCCACAAAAGTCTTCAGAGTTCCCCTGAAGGCCCTCTTCGTGAGACTGACCCATATCTCTCCTGCTGCCTGCTCGCCAAACAGTTTTCTAACGGCAGCTTCGACTTTCTGGCGCGGGACAAGCTCACGCACACTACTTTCCACATTTAAAACCTCCCGGATAGCAGATGACAGTTTTGCCCTGTCACCTGTTGCGGAACTAACTTCGATTAGGAGTTTACCTCTCCTGGTCTCCCTGACACCCCTGATTTTGACACCAAGGGTGTCAGGATTCATCTCCTGCTTGAGGTCCTTTAGGACATCAGCGTAACTCGAACCCTCGGCCGGTTTCACTAAAATCGCCTCAGGTCGAGCTCGCCTCTGCTTGGTCTTCTTTTTAGGTGTTCTGGGTGCAAGTGTAGGCACTCCTCCCTCATCGCTTTTGGGAGTTGAGGTTGTTGCTGCAGAGAACGGGTCCTCAACTTCTTCTTCCCTGGCATCGAAGTGCTTGTCTCAACGGGGCTCAGAGTGGGCTCCCTCACTCTCTTCCCATAATGGGTTGAGGGAGTTTCCACTGCATCGTCTTCCGTCTGTAGGCCCCTACTGACCACTACACCGCGCCTTGCCTTCTTCTTAATTTCCTGAACTGTCTCGCCTATCGTATATTGGTAGCTGCCTTTCAGGAGCCCATAGGTAGAGTCCATCGTTTCCATCCCCATCCTCATACGACGCAGTACATCCTTTGCGTCGTGAATTCCATTCCTCACTGGGAGAAACATGTTGTTTTATGTACTAAAGTCGTCAAGTACTCCAATTACTCCCTCCCTTATGAACGTTTTTATCTCTTCCCTACGCGTATCGCCAGATCCGAAAAAGGCCGGATCATCGATCTGTTCTCCAGATCCCCTTCTTCCGTGACGTCCAGCGGACCACCCAGCTCCTCGCACACACTTCGATCTAAGTTTCTTTGGTTCCCCCCAAAATCCGTGGAACGAACACCGGCCACCGGGGCTTGTACCCGATCAGTACCGGCGGGTAGATTATTACTCCCTTGGGGTAGTTTGTTTTGAAGAGAGCCACTCATCATCGGTTAGTTATTCGGGGTTTCTTCCCCTAGCTGGTTTTTTGTCCGCCCCGGGTATTTAATTTCCCTGGTACCACCCATATCTGGGAGGCGTTCCCCTATTCGCAACCTGGGGAGGCGCCCGATGGGGGTTTCGCTTCAGTGATTATCACTAATCCTGTTGGTAACCATAATACTATCCCATAATTTATAGTGCACTTTTGATTGCAGTATATTTATTTGCTATTCCAAATCTTTCAAATTAAAAGAATTTTTTTTCTCCCGGCGTAAAAGCAAACTTTCAAGAAGAAGAGATGCAGAAAGGAATACTGAAACGAATACATACAGGGTTACTGAACTCACTTCAATTTTCTTTCTCTAACGCATCAATAATATTTTTTTGTAAAATAAAAACTAGTGTTTCGACCAGAAAACTCGAACCGGCCCAAAACTTTCAAAAAATTTCGCTAATTTCAGGTAAGCAACCATACAAATAACGCCAAAGTTGCCGGAAGTTGCCGGGAATTTTTTTATTAAACTTTCGGGCCGGTTTGGATTTTTGGGTTCTTGAGTCGGCTTGCGAACCTGAAACTGACTTTTTCGTGTCCAATTCGACACGAATAAATCCCGACCGGACCCGTCTGGTTCGGGTTGAAACAAGTTTTGCACACCCCTAGTTTAAAGAATGTTCGAAAATAATTTCGATATTATTTGAAGGAGCTATCGTTAGACAATAATCTAATTTTTGTTGCTGAAATTTTAACAATCCACCTAACAATCAATTGTCAAAATACACGTTGACATGATGATGTTAATAAAACGAAATCGACGTACTATAAAATGGCCAAATGACGCATTTTATTATTAAATTTGTTTAAAAAAAAACACAATTACTGTCTAACTGCAAAGTATCACAACACGAGGTTTTGGCATTATTTGGAAGTTGATTTTGCTGAAAAACGAAATCTATCTATTGAAAAATTACAAAATTATACATCAGTTTATTAAATTGTAATAAAGATTTACAATTTGTGCTCAAATTGGTCCAATATTGAGTTTATAAAAATTTTAAAATTGCTTTATAGTATAACTAGTACCGCTGAACGTAACTTTATTGAGTTTATGTCTCGATTCATAGTATTATCGCATCATTATTTGCGATAAAATAGTGGAAACCGGTATGGAAACAGCAAAGGAAACTATGAGACGGATACCACTTACTTGAGGGATTCAATAATGAATGCAATATCATTAATTTTCTACTAATACTTTCCTCTTGCAGAATTGATTCGACAACATAGAGAAGACGCAATTCACCCTCTTCCAATTCAACTTAATGTTCATCATTACGAACGTTTCTTAACTCCAGGTGTACCTGAACATTTACCAGCAGACACTTACAGGGTAGGAACACATAAGGAAATGGATCACGAGTACGTCATTGGAATATTCCTAGCTGGGCATTTGTTTCCATTTATGGCTCCTAGAGCGGATCTTCATTATAATTTTGGAAAAGTTAAAATACGCATCAATGGCAACAATGCCAGTGAGATTGAACCAATTTTGGATAGGGATCGTCTGAACAGTCTGTTCTGCAAGCCATTTGGACCAGAAAACATTCGTCTTGCTGATATACACGAACAGTGACGTAGCATCACAGTTTAAAGAAATAACTCTTTTCCTATTATTTGAAAAAAGGTTGTAGCTAGTTGTCTAGCTTTTTAGGAGGAATTTGAAGTTACTGAGATAAAAGTATATTATACGCCGGGGCGTATATACTATTTTGTTTGACGACGGTGCACTTACAAGTTTTGTTCCGACAGCGTACAGCATCGTAATGTTGTACATCACGATACTCTACGCTGTCGCATAAAAACGCGGAAATGCACCGTATAGTCATATAAATATAATTGATAAATATTAAAATTCTCATCGTTATAGTTACATAATAAGCTATGAAATTTGTCGTTCCCTTTGACGTTTAAGACGAGTGAAGTTATGGAGAATAAACAGATAGATTGCGTCATTTTATTATTGGTTATTTCTTGGTTTTTATTCATTAGTGGCTATAGATTTTCACTTTTAAATACGAGAATTCAATCTCAATGTTTCAGAATTAAATTGGAATTGCTAGAACTAATTCTTTTCGAATAAGATGATAAACATGTCTTCAAGTGTATCACGCATAAATTAATAAAATGACCAGTGCAATTAAAAGATTTAATTCATTGTCTCACAGTGGGATGGATCTGGTATTTACTATTCAGAATTATTGAAGATAGATTTAAAGAATATAAAAAATGTATTTAACATTTTTTAATCTAATCTAGTGTATCAGGTTGTGGCCAACAACAATTATTTTCAATAAAATCGTTCTGGTTTATCAATAGAATAGCGATATTCAGTAACAAAATATTTGTCCTAAACTCGGAACTAATAAACAATCTTTCAATCTTTTAAGTCTCACGAAAATGCAGGGCTACCGATACGGATCGAAAAGTAAATAATATGCTCATTGATACTTCCAGATATCGAGTATCTTCTCGGTCCATAATCAATCTCTCCCACTTCCGCTTTTGGGAGAAAAATCTCCGACATTGTTCCCATAATAATTAGGTTTGCTAATTTCCATGATCCATTCCTCAAATAAATTGAACCTTACATAACACACAATGTTGCAGAAATATTAATGGAATATTGAATTGAAGCATTGGCAACATTCCAAATGAATATTGCAGTAGCGTTCTAGAGACATGAAAATGTCCGACCCGGGTAATATTTCTCTGAAATATGTGAGCAATATTTGAAAAGAATATTGAATTGGGATTGCCGTACGTGTCTGCAAATCTGCAAAATGTCCGGGAAATATTGTCAAAGTATTGTCTCTAAATTTTTAGTCATATTTCTGTGCAACGTTGCCGAAACATTGTTTCGAAAATTTCGTATACATTTCAGCAAAACATTGCCTACGCCACCCTTGAAAGTTTCAATAAAACTTTAATAACATTTTTATAACGAATAACACAAAAACTAAAGGATATGGTGTTGAAAAATCGGAGTTGTTGGACAACTAAAGAGTCAGGATGGAATTGAAATAACTTCGCTGGAGTCTAATCAAATCCATTCTGACCCTATATTTAATCAACAATTCCGCCTTTTTTAACAGCGCAAAGAAACCAAGTACTCGTCATTTATTACGTTCATAAAGAAATACATAATGTTCGACTAGGGAAGCGTTTCCCGAATTGATTTAATATTTAATAAATTAGTAATTAATACAAATTTTAATGGAAACATAATGATATATTTAATAATTTGAATTAATCCTCCTCAAAATCGCCTTCTACATCATCCGCATCTAGAACTTCGTCTTCAATTGCATTTTCTTTCAGAATGAGCTCGTCTTCCATTTGTTCCCCCTGTGGATATTATATTTTCTTATTTCTAGAAAAGAATACCGTTAACTGCTTTAGATACATCGAAAGTAAATTTAAAACTTTTACTAGTTTATCAGTTTTTAGCAGATTTTCAAATATTTCTTCACTTCAGAGCATGCCACTTCAGAGTCGTCTGAAAAAAAATTTAAGTGCATTATATTTCCCGTACAATTGAAAAAGAAGATTTTTTTATCTCATATAGTTCAGGAGATACAGTCTTGGGCATTTATATATTTCTGAAATATTTATGAAAATACAATTTAGTTTTAGATCTTGTGAAACAGCATATTTTTTTAGTGAACTGTAGACCAACACAGTCACAATATTAGTTAAAGCAGACTTAATAAAAAGAAAATCTAAAAAAATGTTATAACCCTCACTCGTCTGTAGTGCTATAACTTTGGACGTATGAGAAATATAACATTTGATTTTTTCTAGATTTCCTTTTTATTCAGTCTGATTTATATAGTATTCTGAATATTCTTGTCCATAGTGCACAGGAAGTATGCTATTCCTCAAAAACTAAAACCAATTTTTGTTTTATTTTTCAGAAAAATATAAATTTCGAAGGCTCCAAAACATTATTAGATAACAATTTTTTTTTAGTTTCACAGTGAATCAAATGCCCTTTAAGTTTGGTTGAGACAAATTTAAAGTAGCACATTTTCATTTTTTTCCAAAATTTTAATATATCCCAGATTCCTAGCGATATTTAACGTTTGGATACTTGTTTTCTATAGCAAATTACAAAGCCAAATTTACAAGAGCACGACTTCCAAGCTATTTTTAAAAAATATACATAATAACCTGAAAGTGAAAAATAAAAATTAAGTTAATTCAACAATCCCTCCAGCGATTTTTTCCTTTTGGTCTGAAAACAGTCGTGAGGCATTACTGAAATGATTTCAGAAGAAAAAAGAGAGGTGCAAGATCCCTTGGGTTGAACTCAATCCAGACCCACCGTGACAGATGAGACAGATTTCAGATGCTCAACCAAATTTTAGGATAATTTCGAGAGCTTCTATCACTGTTAAAATAGCCGGAGTTGTTGCACATCTATAGGGTGAGAATGGAGTTGACTCAACTCCAGTAGAGTTGAATCAACTTCATATATTGTTGCCCAATAACTCCGCATTTATAACCAACGATAAAATTTATTTCAGCATCATGAGATCCATGAAAATAATTCACTCACTTCTTCCTTATTAATCTGTTGTTCGCTTGAGAAAACCACCTTGATCCTAAAGTTTTGATATCATGATCCGTCGCATTTGGTTGCGATACCCGAACACTGTCTGTAATTGAAAATTACATTTTTAATATGATTTTGTACATACAGATTAGCATACGTTTAATGTATTTTATGTTATAATTACTTACTTATAATTGAAGGCCAGGATGCAAGAACCGGGCGAGCGCTCGAAACC
>CAKNYM010023771.1:0-20120 GCA_932195095.1 Andricus curvator
CGGGTTAATTCAACCATAATTCTGGTCAGTCTAACCAGAAAAAATAGTAAGGGCATATTTAACTAGAATTCTGGTTGATTTAACCAGACATTTTTTTGAGTGCGGTGGCGACTACATATTACAGGTTGTGAGTATTGCAGGTTGTGAGTATCAAATATTTAGCTTAGAACAGATCACAAAAAAAAGTTTGAGAGTAAGGAAAAAAGTTTTCTGCGAATTTGTTGATCTAGAAAAAGCGTTTGACAAGGTGGATAGAAGTAAACTTTGGGAAGTCCTAAAAGAGTACAGAGTCAATGGATGGCCCCTACAAGCAATAAAAACAATACATGCTGGTACCAAAGGGAGTGTGACGGTTAATGCGAAACTGAATCTCTGATTCGATATGATGCAAGGTGTCAGACAAGGATTTGTTATATCCTAATGACTATTTCATATATTCATGGACAAGTGTCTAAGAATGGCCCTCTTCGACGAAGAAAGTGTGGATCTCGAGACAGTGAGGGTACGTGGGTTAGCGTTCGCAGATGATAAGGGTGTTGTGGCAGAGTCAATCGAAGACTTGCAAGGAATGTTGAACAAACTGGATACACGCATGAGGAGCATTGGCTTGAAAATTAACCTGAATAAAACAAAAATTATGTTGTTTGAAGTAAAGGATGAGAAAACAATGTGCAACATTGTCCTAAATGATGTGAGATAGAAAAAGTTGATAAGTACATATATCATAGTAGCCTATTCACTAGTGACGGAAAGATAGATAGATCGTACAAACGAGGGTAAGAAGGTTATCGGTAAGCAGGGCCCATTATCAGAAGTGAAAATATATCAAGTAAAGCTAAAAGGGAAATACATAATTCTATATTTATACCGACTATTAGAATGCGTAAGTGTATGATGCATAAATGCGTCATGCGTAAATGCGTTAATGAGACACTAATTCGAAGAGACATAACCTTAACATAACATTAAGCCCTGATGATTTGAGGAAAGAAAAAGTTTACTCCTTCGACAAGGACTGTTTTTCTACATTTCTGTGAAAGTTTCCGTGCATTTTCTTTTCATGTAGCTGCTGGTGAAATTGTCCAACCTCTGCTTTCTTTACTTCGGCTTTTAGAAGTGAAGCATCTAGATGGAGTAATGCACTTTCCTCACTTCTGATGTTAAAATTCAGGCCAAGGGTCTCGGCCGCTTGCTCCGCGGCTTGGTAAAGAAACGCTCCTTCCTCCTTATATATATATATATATATATATATATATATATATATATATATATATAGAGAGAGAGAGAGAGTCATGATTTAAAAAAAATACATTAAACATTTTTTTAAAATTCTTTGATCTAAAAATATTTCATTAATGTATTTTCAATAAATAAATATTAATAATTAGAAACAAATTCAATTGTTCGAATTCGGGAAGTTCGTAATTTCTAGTGTCAAAATTTGACAGTGTCAGATATTTTATAATTCGGCACTGTTCTGTTGCCAATTTTATTTTTCAATTTTTCAGTTCGTGATTTTTATACTTCGGCATTTTGACCATTTCGTGAAATTTTCTATTTCGAATGTTTTCTTTTTCGGGAATTTAACAGTGTGGGGAATTTTATTTTTTGGGATCCTTCAGACGTCCCAAATTGAAATCTAATAAAACATCAATATTTGTTTGAACTATTATTGCTTCACTTATTGATTTTCTTTTATCGCCAAAAATTTGATAATTTCTTCAATTCATAATGAAATACTTACTTCAGTCCAAAACGAACCCTCTAAGTGAAAAAACGGGGTCCCTATCATCTCACATGCGGCAAGTCTCTCTCCGGCAAGTCAGACCTGCGGCATGTCACATCTACGGCATGTCACATCTGCGGCATCTCTACCTAGCGGCATCTCTCACCAGTGGAAAGGGATTCGATCAATATTATTTCTGTGGCTAGTCACAGGGGTGCCTTCTCGCCCCCCCCCCACGAGACGTTGGAAAAGGGGTAGGGGTTTGACCAACATTATTTCTACGGCCAGTCACAGGGGTGCGGTGAGAGATGCCGCAAAAATGTCAATTTCACTGTGAGAAATGCCGCGCGGGAGAGAAGCCGCTAGATAGAGATGCCGCAGTTGTGACATGCCGCATTTGAGACATGCCGCAGATGTAACATGCCGCAGATGTGACATGCCGCAGATGTGACTTGCCGCAGGTGTGACTTGCCGCAGAGAGACTTGCTGCATGTGAGATGATATGTACCCGTAAAAACGTGTCACCGGGGCATTTTTGAAGTTGGAACTTCGAAAAATCGTTTTTCGAGAAAAACGCATCTAAACTTGGCGAGTGCCATAAGCACACGTGTTATACTTTTTCTTCGAACATGAAATATGCCTACTTCCGGTTACTTTCTGGATATAAGTATAGTCCTAATAGATTCACTATAGGTCCCAGTATCATCCTCTAATCAAACCCGAAAATAATTATCTTGATCTCAACTTTGAAAAATGTGGATATCTTCGCAACTAGAACCGACCATAAGGGCCCTTTTCATGCAAACGCCCACATATGACGTAACGCTTTTATGGTGGTTGGGGAGTGTCTATAGCCTAGCGTTACGACAGTTGTGAAAAACAACAAAAAAAGTAGGAAAAAGCGTTACACATGGAGGAGAAGGGAGGGTCCAAAATCGCCGGAAAATTGCATTACGTAATATATGGACGACCCCAAATATTTGATCCTGAATGTTGCCAAGTTATGAAATGTGAAAAAAAAGTTTATTTTTGTAAAAATTTTTGTAACTTTAAATTTCAAAAGATTAAACGAACAGCTACACATCCTATAAAAAAATAATTGAAAACAAATTTTTAGCTCTTTTTTTGGTGAATAAATTTTGTCAATTAATTTTTTTCGTAGCTTGTGTCGTTTGTCAAAAAAACTTAATTTCTTTTATTTTTAATATTGTTTTTTACAAATAAAACAAATACTACGCATCCTATCAAAAAGTGATTCATAAGAAGTTTGTAGATGTCTCTTGTAGATCTCTCTTTTATTTTTCATTATTTTTTTTGTGCAATTACAATTTGAATTTTCGATTTTTAAAGAAAATTCAAATAGTTTTTGAGACAATCTTGTAGCGTTTTCAAAAAGCAACGTTTTTCTGTTCTTGACTTTTTTTCATATCGCGCGTTGTTCGGCTTAAAATTTTCATTTTTTTTTAATTTTGTAAATGCTATAACTCTGGTACTTTTTATTTTATCGAAAAAAGTCGCATGGACAAATTGTTTCTCTTTCTGAGTACTATGAATAGCTGCACATAGAATTTGTATATTTTGAAAAAAATGGTCTCAAAAATGTTGAAAATGCTCTAACTTTTTTTTAAATCCAAAATGGCTGGCTAACGAACTTGACCTTCAGTTTAGGACACTGAAAGAGTATACCAAAGGCCAGACGTCTCAAAACGTGGGCATTTGACAAAAACGGGTAGGGGGGGGGGTCAAAGTTTACACAAATCTAATACCTTCTCCGATGAGAATGTAAAAAGAATTAAAATCAATGGTACATTTGTATGATTTCCTTAAAAGAATACTGTATATGAAATTTCATATCTTGTTGATACCTATGTTTATTTTTCTTCTTTTATTTTTCGAGAAACAATATCATCAAAATTGTTATTCCAAAATAGGATTTTCAACTGTCTCTCTCAATTTTAATTTTCGCATTTTCTACGACTGATGGACTCTCTTAATTTTGTATTTTTTTCAACTAGATTTTACTCGAAATTTGAACGACGATCCTGCAAGCTTCCACTGCTTCAATGGGTGGGCTTATTTTCTTTTTTAAAACCGGAATTGAAAATGCTGTTTATATAGTAATTAATTAGAATAAATGGACAGACAATATATGGTTTCAATTAAATATTTGCAGATTTTCAAATACTTCGGCACTTTAGTAAATTACATTTCCGATGTTATCATACTTTACACCTGAAATACTAGACGTCAAAGTGGCATCTGATAGAAATTCAAAATTTAAGATTATCGCTTGTTTTCGCTTGATTCTTGATGTTACTGACTGAAATGTCAAGACAAAATGATTTCTTGGCTTGAAGTACGATACAAATTATTGGGTCGATATCATCTCACATGCGGCAAGTCTCTCTGCGGCAAGTCTCGCCTGCGGCATGTCACACCTGCGGCATGTCACATCTGCGGTATGTCACATCTGCAGCATGTCTCATGTGCGGCATGTTACAACTGCGGCATGTCACATATTTGCCGCAGTTTTGCCATCTTTACAACCAGTTGGAAAATTTTCGTGGGCGAGAGATGCCGCTGGGGAAATTTGCCGCAGTTTTGCCATCTTCAAAACTACTTAGAATATTTTCTTGGGCTAGAGATGCCGCTGCGGAGACTTGCCGCAGTTTTGCCATCTTTACAACTCCTTAGACAATTTTCTTGGGCAATAGATGCCGCTGAGGAGACTTGCTGCAGTTTTGCCATCTTTAGAACTACTTAGAAAATTTTCTTGGAGGAGAGATGCTGCTGGTGAGACTTGCCGCATTTTTGCCATTTTCAGAACTAATTAGAACATTTTCTTGGGGGAGAGATGCTGCGAGAGAGACTTGCCGCAGTTTTGCCATCTTTAGAAATACGTAGAAAATTTTCTTGGCCGATAGATGCCACTGTGGAGACTTGCCGCAGTTTTTCCATCTTTAGAACTACTTAGAAAATTGTGTTGGGGGAGAGATGCCGCTGGGGAGACTTGCCGCAGTTTTGCCATCTTTAGAAATACGTAGAAAATTTTCTTGGGCGATAGATGCCACTGTGGAGACTTGCCGCAGTTTTTCCATCTTTAGAACTACTTAGAAAATTGTGTTGGGGGAGAGATGCCGTTGGGGAGACTTGTCGCTGATGAGAGATGCCGCAGGTGTGACAATTCATCCTGGGAGACTTGCCGCAGATGTGATAATTGGTCCTGTGAGACGTGCCGCAGTTTTGCCACTTTTATGTGGATTTAAAAATTTTCCCCGGATGAGAGATACCACTAGGGTGACTTGCCGCGGGTAGGAGATGTCGCAGATGTGACAATCAGTCCTGGAGACTTGCCGCAGTTTTGCCACTTTTATGTGGATTTGAAAATTTTTCCCGGATGAGAGATGCCACTGGCAAGACTTGCCGCGCGTAGGTGATGCCGCAGATGTGACAATTAGTCCTGGGAGACTTGCAGCAGTTTTTCTACTTTAATAGGGACTTAAAAATTTGTTCCGGATTAGAGATGCCGCCGGGGAGACAATAAGTCCTGGGAGACTTGCCTCAGTTTTGCCCTTTTTATTTAGACTTAAACAATTTTTTGGCAGGGAGAGAAGCCACTATGAGACTTTCCACTGGTGAAGGATGCCGCAAGAATATGAATTTCACGGTGAGAAATGCCGTGCGGGAGAGAAACCGCTATGTAGAGATGCTGCAGTTGTGACATGCCGCAGATGAGACATGTCGCAGATGTGACATACCGCATATGTGACATGCCGCAGATCCCGTGTGGAAAAATTTCGTGGCGCTGTACTGTTTCTGTCTAGTCCGCCTTAAGTCGACACTGGCGCGCCACAGGCTGACTGTCCAGTGGCTAGACTGGGATTTAACGCTCGGATCGACTAGTTTCTAGACAGATCGGCTATTTTGATAAAAAATAATTAATAATTCAATAATATAATTATTTTTTTATGCCATAAAAGTCCAATATATAGATTTTGCAGTTAATTAAAAATATAAAAAAAGTGTTTGTAAACAAAAAATTAAGAAATGATTTTCCGCAAATCTCTTGTACATACTCCCGGTGTCGAACTTCTGATGTAACTTCCTATTATATTATATAAATCTTTTTGAAGGCCTAATACCAGTATTTTTGATGTTAGATTCAACAGAGGTCTCTGTTATAGAATCGCTGATAAGTAGATAATCTACTATATCAAAATTAATTTTTATTATGCGAAATTAAATTAAAACGCGAGAAATTAAGTTCTAAAAATTCACTGCGAACTGGATTTGAACCAGCAACCAACTCATTACATATGAGGTGCTCTACCAATTGAGCTATCGCAGTTCGCCAGTGAAAATTTCAGAACTTGAATTTCCTTAATTTCGATCGAAATTATTATTTTTAGAGATGTTATTATTTTAAGGCCAGTTATTAATTCAATATTTGAAACTAAGTTTTAACAAAGTTTCGGTTAGACTGGTTTAATATGATAGAAACCTTTTTGAAGGCCTAATACCAGTATTTTTGATGTTAGATTCAATATAGGGCTCTGTTATAGAAGCGTTGATAAGTAGATAATCTACGAATCAAACACGTAACAAAACTAGACAGGGCTAGTGTAGCGCCAGGCTAGTATTGCGTAAATACACAGACTTGAGAAAAACTGTACTGGCTTTAGCATGATTCAAGACTGCCACGAAATTTGTCCACCCGGGATGTGACATGCCGCAGGTGTGACTTGCCGCAGAGAGAATTGCCGCATGTGTGATGATATGGACCCCAAATTATTGAGCTTGTCTTTTTCTAGTCTTTTCTCGCGTGAATGCATTACTATAACAACAAGTACTTATTTTTTCGATTTTTCCGAAAACCGAGCTTTTCTCATTTAAAACCCCATGTTAACTTCAAAAGCCCGGGGATACGGATTTGTGTTTTCTCGAAAACGAACAAATTGAGAGGGGATCACCAAAAATCGCAAGTCGAATTCATAGGGACCATTCACAAAATACGTGATATATTTTTTATGAACTTCTGACCCCCCCCCCCCAGCGTGATACTTTTTCCATTGTTCTTAACATGGAGAATGATACTTCGGAAGACCCCCCCCCCCTTAAAGTATCACGTATTTTGTGAATGACTCCTTACAGGTATAAATTTGAACTATCCTAGCCGACACCCTTATAGTGAATGAAACTGCAATATATATGATTTTATTAAAATTATGGTGCTTTAAAATAGATAATTGTACCTGCGTAAATATTTTATCATCCATGTTAATTGTATTTCAATATTTGTTCAATATAAGATTAATGTGTGGACAAAAGAAGGCGTTTTTCATCGTATTTATGTTGAGATAATAGAAAAATAGCGGCATTCTTGTATATTTATAAGTCCCTTTTTTCATTCATTATTGCCGAGGCAATTTAAAAAAAATTACCAAATAAACAAATTTAAATTGTTTATACATTTTATAAGTTCTATTTTTCGGCAAGAGTTCATGTAAAAAAATCTGCCCGCTTCGCGGGCACATTCTCATAGCGCGCTTCGCGCGCGGCTCGCTTCGCTCGCAAGTTTGAGCGCGCCTAGGGCGCGCGACTGTTGGATCTCGCGCTTCGCGCTCGATTATGTATTCACCTCGCGCTACGCGCTCGGGCGTATTTGCATCGCGCTTTACGCTAGGCTCTTCTAGATTTTTGCACTTCGTGTTCGACTTCGATGAAAAGAAAAAGTTTGTTTGCAAATATTATAAAATTATCAAAACCTCTACATATTAAGTGATTGTTAAATTTATTTTTATTTTAGACTGAAAAGGAACTTTATTTACTCAAGGTTCTATCGACCTTAAGGAACACATTCTCATCCAGACACTCGCGCTTCGCGTTCGATATTTGATTTGAAAATCATTTGAACCGTATGATAGAAACAAAAAAGTTTGAGCGCACTTACGGCGTGCGATTTGGTAAATACACTGAGCGCGCACTTTGTGCTTCGTGTTATATGTTCTTCATATACAAATTACTAAATTTGTATTTGATTTCAAATGAAAAGTAATGATATAATTCAGGCGACAAATTTTATTAGTTAACATTTTATTTTAGCTTGTGCCGTTTATCAAAAAAGTTAATTTTTTCATTTTGAATATATTCTTACCACAAAAATTGATTACGGGTTTGTAAGTCTTTTTTGAATGCACAATTTTTGTTCATTTATACACTGAGAAACTTTAGGTTATAAAAATTACTAAAACGGATAGCAAATGGGGGCAAAATGCTTAAATTTCGACATTTTAATACATAAATAATAAGTTATACTATTTTTATAAGAAGATTTCCTATTTGGTAATAGCAAGCCTTACTATTTTCTGTAGTAAAATCCGATGTAGGAAAAATTAGTAGAGAAATTAATAAATTGTACAAAAAGAATAAAAGTAATAAGTATTTTAAATAACATAATATACTAAATATGTAGAAGAAATTACTATTGTCTGTAGGAACACGTTGTGTATTATGGACATTTTCTACTTTTTACAACAAAGGTTAATACCAATTATTAAAATTGGTCCCAAATATTACTAACTGATTTAGCAGATGGTATCGAGCCTTGGACCGAGCGCAGCCGAGTGCATCCGACGTGTGTCAATCGCCGATCAACGGATTTTCATGCTTTGTTTTCAAACGTACTGGCTCGTGGTTAAGTATCAAAACATCGTTTTTTCCGTATTTTTCGGCTTTGTGCTTCATGGCAGTTTCACAATAAAGAAAAGTAAGTATCTTGAAAGTTTATAATCAAATAATATATTTAACATTTTTGATACTGGAGGAAATTTAAGTAAAAAGATTGAAAATTTCTAACTTAGAATTGGAGGTTAAGATTTTACTGTGGCGTAAAGAATTTTCATGCTAAAGTAGTTACTTTTCTGTAAAATTTCTGATTGTTTTTGGGTTTATTTAGCATAATGATTAACGAAGATATGTGGGCAACTATCGAAGAAGATCCGGTAAGCGACGCAACTAAATTATTGAAGTTAGACAGAAGTAAAGAAATGTAAAATTCTATGATTTATTTTCAAACCACGTATACCTATATATAATTTCATTTACAAATGGTATTTACCAGTTAAGTTAAAAATGAAATTACATTTTCGTTTCCATTCAATTGTATTTAATTTTTATTTTCTCAGGTTTTATTCATATATTTCATTATTACAGACTTTAACGGATCAAGTTGTGAATTCGAATATAATTATCCAAGAAGGATCTTCTGATAATATACCTTTACAAGTAAATATTTTTATGATATCACAAATAATGTTGAGTTGTTTCTTTTAGTTAATATTTTTACTTTTTAAAAATATGATTCTGCAATATTATTTATTAAGTGATAGCAAATAATGTAAAGACTATAAAAATCTTAGTACTATATTTATAACAATATTTAATATTCATAATTTATACGTTATTTTAGGATCTTCCAATAGAAGAAGCAAGTTTCTTAACACAGTCAGTTAACAAGAAACGAAGAAAAGGTTTCACTGTGGTGAGCCATATGCTTTACACATTACTATTTTTTAAATCTTGTGCGCTAATAGTAACAACCTCATTTTCATTTATAGAATTTGAAATCTTTCCTGGAGAACGATGACGATGGAAAATTAATCGTTCGAAACTTTGAGATTAATAATTGTCTAAACAAGTCAACGAGAGCCCTTTTAACGCGAACAATTATAAAAAATTTTAAATATGAAGCTTTAAATAGAGTTCCTGTTGGCCAGAAACTTTCCGAATTTCAGTGAGTAAATATATCATGTGGGCTGAAAATAAATAATTATTTAAAAAAAGAATTGCAACTAAATTCTTTTTTTGTGTGTTAAGCATTTCAACGGAGATATTTATAGCTATTTCTGAAGAAATAGAAGCTCTTTTCCCCGGAGAAATAGCCAGTAAATATTATTCTCCATATGTCAAAGAAGATGACGTCTCTGTCCCACCATCTGGAAGCCTGTACAACCACTACAATTATGTGAAGGATTCTCTGAGAAGCAGTGGTCTTCTTGCGCATACGAAAAAGAAAAAAATAGAGACTCCTACATGCAACACCGTCGAACCTATTAACGGTAAAGTTACTTCTTTATATTACTCTATACAGGTTACGTAACTCATATTTCAGATATAGTTTACAATAACGTAAAAATCAGTAAGAAATAATTAAAATACGATATGAAATATTTGTTTAAATTATTATCCGAATTACAGATAATGAAGATTTAGAATGGTTAAAAAAGAACCTAGAACCATGGAATGAGGTTTGCGAAAAGTGGAAAGCAACGTACGAATTAAGGAAAAAAATATATGCAGCACAGAAAAAGGCCTCAGACTATATTAATAAATTTCCCTGCTTGAAAGTACAAGCGGCTAAAGAATTGGTACTCTAAATAATAAATCAATAGTTAAACTTTCAATTCATTTGAACTTTATTATTCTAATGTGTTTTATTACTTTGTTGATTCCCAGTACTTGTTGGATTTTGAACGGCTTTATCCCAATAACAGTTCTTCGTTGCACAGTAGGTGGGATAAAATAAAGGACGTTCTTTTGAAAGAACTTCAAGCACTGAGCAGGATCAAAGGAAAGTTAAAAGAAGTTAGCGATCAAGCATTAATACATCTATTACCTTCTTTAGAATCAGGTATCTCGAAAAAATTGAATTTAACATTTATAATTATTTTAATTTCTAATTTTAAAAATAATTATAAACTACACGTGTCTTGTATGAAATAATTTTTTTTAAATTTTGTTTAGAGCATCAAAATGGCATTCTACTTAACCTGCTACCACTACTGATTGATATTGGCCGTCCTGGTAAAAAGGCAAAAAAAGATACTGAAAATCTTCCTGAATTAGAGGATCAACCAAACGTCAAAAAGAAAAGGGTAATTAAGCGTAACGAAAGACTTGAAACTTTCGTTCAACACGTTGAGGTAAATTTCTAAAGAATTAAGTGACTTTTAGATGTTTGATAATATTTTTACAGGCATATTGTATTCTTATATCTACTTTTTAATTTATAATTTACAGTTGGCTAGTGACTTGGATAAAAAAATCAAAGAATTGAGAGATAAGTTGCTGAAATCGAAGGATACTTTTCAACCCATGATTTTCATAATTGGACCATTAACGAAGATTGAGCAAGCAGTTGTTGTGGTCGACGAACAACAATATAGCGTTGGTTCATGCTTGGAAGCTTTAGATCTGGCGTTTAAAATATTTTTTGTGTTGGAATGCCAATATCCGAAAACGTCACATTCTCTGTGGATGTTTATTCAAATCGCTGGGTTCAATATATCTGTTGCGGGTGATAGACCTAACGCGTCCGTCAAAGTTCTGCTGGGGTTGGTAAAACAGTCTTTGTCTGTAAAGATTTGATTTCGTTTTTTCTCTCATTCAGAGTTTTATTTATAGTTTTTTTCCCCTTTAAAGTGATTGTACCACTACTTAAAAACATGATTACTTGCCATGAGTGTAAATGCACTTTTCCGGATAATCGTACTTTGTTGAGACATGTCAATTTCACGCATTCGTATTTAAAAACGTTTCGTTGCTCTGAAAAGCATTGTCAAAAATCTTTTTCTGTACTAAATACCTTTTTAAAGCATAGACGTCTAAAACACGAATCCGATCATGAAATTTCTTTATCAGATCAAAAAAATGCATCACACTCATTCATTGTACAAGACGAAACTACTGCTGTTTTTGAAATTGATAATGTCAATGTTGAAATTCCTTTAACACAAAGTTTTTTGGAGGACTCTTCTGACTCTGAAGATGATTTAATCTCAGACGATGATTTACTTTTTGAAAATAACTCTCAAAAAAGTACTTCCAATTTGATTGAAGTAACCCCACAAATAGCTGAAAGTATTTTTAAAGAACAATTACAATTTGCAAGTAAATATTATCAGTGCACAGATATTTCGAGAAAAAGAGCAACTGGTGTGATTACTGATACTTCAAAGTTATTATCTTCTACTGTAAACGAACTAGAAAATGAAGTGTGCAATCGTTTAAAAAGTTTAGGTGCTCCTGAAAATTATATATCTGAAATCAAAGATGTAATGACAAAGTTCTCAAAGCCTTTTCAAAATATACAAACTGAAAAACAGTGTTTTTCAAAATTTCGCAATTATGACACGTTTATTATTCTCGAGAGTTATAAGATTGGTGAAAGGAAAGAATATAGGACTAGTCCTACAGGATCTACCTGCAAAGATGTGCCAGTAGTGGCGCAGTTCATTCCTATCCGTAGAGTGTTGAAAAAATTTTTCGAAATGCCAGAAATCTATGATAAAACAAAAAAGTACGTAAACGCTTTGAATTCACAGAAAACAATAATTTCAAATATTATTCAAAGTCCTCTATGGAAAAAGAAATTAGATCGACATCCGGGCAAAACTGTTTTTCCACTTTTGATGTACTTCGATGACTACGAAAATAATAATCCTTTAGGTAGTCATAAAGGTATATCGAAATGTGGAGCAGTTTATATAAGTTTACCATGTTTGCCGCCAGAATTTCAATCTAAAATAGAAAACATTTTTTTATTTATTCTATTTAATAGTTTAGATCGTTCGGTGTTTAAAAATGCAATAATTTTCGAAAAAGCAGTTCAAGAACTGAAATGTTTACAAGAAGAGGGAATTATAATAAACCACAATGGAGTTGACGAAAGAATTTACTTTGATTTAGCAATCATTGTGGGCGATAATCTTGGATTGCACTCCATTTTTGGTCTCGTGGAAAGCTTTCGAGCAAAAAAGTTCTGTCGTATGTGTCTCATTGAAAACGAAGATATTAACCAGATATTTAAAGAATGCGATTGCACACTTCGTAACAAATCTAATTACAATACACTGTTAAGTGAGAACGATATAAAAAAATCGGGGATTAAAGAATCTTGTATTTTGAACGATATTCCAGGGTTTCACGTAACTGAAAATCCAGCTGTTGACTTACAGCACGATTTTGCAGAAGGGATATGCCGTTATGATGTCGCTTTTATTTTACACAATTTCATTTATGTCAAAAAATATTTAACATTAGATCATCTGAATCAGATTATTCGCGGTTTTTATTACGGAGCTGACGATAATGTTAACAAGCCTCCTGAGATCTCAGAGTCACATTTAATACAAAAATATATCATACTATCTTCATCCGAGATGTTAAACTTGGTACGAAATTTAAATTTAATGATTGGTCTTTATGTGGACGAAGGTGATGAAAATTGGTCATTACTATTAATGCTGCAAGACATTTTAGAAATTGTTATGAGCAAAAAAGTAACTATTCATACACCACAATTATTAGAAATAAAAATCTCGGAATATTTGGCTCTATTATCCGAGAAACATCCGAAGAGTATGAAACCTAAGCATCATTTCCTGGTGCATTACCCTTCTGTAATGCGTCAAGTCGGTCCACTGTGGCACATTAATTGCATGAAATTCGAGAGTAAGCATCGCGAAGGGAAACAAATTTCTCACTCTTCAATTTGTCGAGTAAACGTATGCAAAACCATTGCTCTTAAGCATCAACTCATATTGAATTATAGGTTTCTCACTCAAAGTTCATCATATTCATGTTATAATTGTTCTAAAATCAGATCATTTCCAATAAATTCCTTACCAGATGTTGCGAACTTTATGCAATTATTACCAAAGAGTTTAAACGACAATGTTGAAGTCGTAAATTCGATTGAATACATGGGTAGAAAACTAAAACGAGACAGTGTAATTGTAACTTTTTCTGAATTTGGGCCTCAATTTAACCTCATTTATTTAACTATATTAATGAACGATGATGATTTTTTTTTCGTCACAAAATGCCTGCCAGATTGTTACTTAAACGAACACTTAGGAGCTTACAAAATATATGATACCTGTAACTATAATTGGGAAGTTATTAAGAAGTCTGATCTAAACGATTCTGTAATTACGTATGTAAATAAACTTAAGGATAGTATGTTCTACATTCATAAAAATTGGATGTAATTTTATTATATTTAAGTGTTTACGAAATGTTGATTTTCCTGCAATATTAAGAAATCTGATTTAAAAGATTCTGTGATTACTTCTGTAAATAAAATTAAGGATCTTATGTTCTACATTCATTAAAATTTTATGTAATTTTACTATATTCAAGTGTTTTCAAAATGTTGTATTCCTGAAATATAAATATATGATTTAAATTTACTTTTAATTGTGTTTTTTGTTATAAAAATAGTTAAATTTATAATAAATATTCTACCTACATTTGATTTACATTTAAAATAATTTAATTTTGAAGATTTACAATTTAGAATTATTTTTAGGTAGCGAAAATGACATTTCATTTATGTTTCAATTCAAAATCCGCAAAAAAACGTAATTAAAAAAAAATTTACTTATTTTAATTACATTAAAAATTTTGTTGTTTAAAATTATAAAAATATCATCAATATTAATCAATTAAGGATTAAATGAATTAGAACCAATAAACTTTCTATCATTTAGGTCATATGGAAGTTTTCATTCTGAATCTCAAAATGTCTTATAGGTAGATGGATCATCGCCCGACTGCTGTCCCGGAGACGCGTGTTCGATTCCCGCCAGCTTCGTTTTCTTCTAACCCGATTTTTCTGTTTCAGCTTTATAATATAATACTATCTTTTAAGAATATATACATATATGTAATTTCTAACGTTGTCAATTCTTAATTTAAATAAATGTGAATTATGCGTTAAATGTAGAATATGTGTGTAGGTAGGCTTGTGTGAAAGTTAGCAACACGTATTTATTTTTTTTACTATTCCCACTGTAGCATATTTTGCTAACCAGTTAGTAATTCGGTGCGCACGGTCCCTGCGCATCATTTTACTACAGTACTTTGTAAATACTGTTATCTTCTACAGATATTAATCCAACAAATTTACTATTTTCTCCTATCAAAATTAGTAAATGGCAGTAGTGCAGACTTGTAGTTTTACTACAGAGGTTAATAAATACTTCAAATGTCTTTTACAATAAATGAAATAGTTTTAACTTTTATTCCAATATATTTTATAATTCTTTAAGTAGCTACGAGTTACTATTGAGGTTAGTAAATATTATTAAAATTTGGTTTTTGCCCCTCATTGCAAAGTTCAGATAGTAAAATCTAGTGTGATTTTTAACAAGAAATACAAACAAGGGTTTCTCAGTGTATGTTTTCGTACCTTGCATTGTTTTTTCAAAAATTTGATTTTTTTGACTGTCAATGTTATTTTCACGAATAAAACAAAAACCACCCATCCTATCGAAACATGAGTCACAATAAATTTGTACCTCTTCCTTGGATGAACAAATTTTGTTTTGGTCATTTTTTCGTAGCTGGTAATATTCGTCTGAAAATTTGATTTTTCTATTTTCAATGCTGTTTTTTACAAATAAAACAAAAACTACGCGTCATATCAAAAAGTGAATGATAAGAAATTTGTAGATCTTTTTTAGGTGCACAATTTTGGTGAGATGATCTTTTCTGGTATCTTGCATAGTTTGACAGCAAAATGGCTTTTTTGATTTTTCATTAATTTTTTGTGCGATCAAAATTTGAATTTTTTATTTTTCAAAAAATTCAAAAAGTTGTTATGAAAATATTATAGGGTGTTCAGGAATCAACGTTTTTCTCCTCTTGATTTTTTTTCATATCGTGCGTTTTTCGGCTTAAAATGTTCATTTTCGTTTGTTTTTTGGAATTTTGAAAATGCTATAACTCCAGTAATTTTTTTTTTTTATCACGAAAAGTCATAAGAATATTTTGTTTGTCATTTTGCGTACTACTAATAAACGTACATAGAATTTTCAAATCTTCCAAAAAAGTGGTCTCAAAAATTTTCAAAATGTGCTCACTTTTTGGATTTTCATCCAAAATAGCTGGTTAACGAACTCGTTCTCTATTTTTCGGCCATAAAAAAGTGTGCCAAAGCTCAATCAAATCTGATCATTTTTTCGAAAGTTATCGTGGCTACAGACAGACAGACTACAGACTACAGACAGACAGACACCTTCGTAAAAATCGTTTTTTCTAGCTCAGGGGGTCTCAAAACGTGGAGATTTGATGAAAACCGACTATGTCAAATTTTACATTAGAATGAGAATGTAAAAACATCGCCGTAACCGGTTGAAGAACTCAGGATAATAATGCAACCTGATTCGTGGGAGTCAAGAGGACTCACGATAAAAAGCACCCCGTTTCTTCTACTTATTATAATGTCTACAATATGCATTTTTTCATTTAAATTGTTTATAAATTTTATATATTCTATTGTTCAACAAGAGTTCATGTAAAAAAAATTGCCAACATAATTTCAACAAAACTACAAGAAAGAAAATTGTTTTTCTGTTAAAGAACATCATTCGTGAAGATAATGAAAGCATCGCGTGAATCAATTTTGATTAGCAGAAATAATTTATTCATATAATTTCAAGAAAGTGAAAAAAGGATTCATGAAAATCGGTTAATATTTGCAGTAATTTTAACACGACTAGATGAAAGAACGATTTTTTCTGCCTATAAATGCCTAGAATGTGCATTTGTTAACCTAATTTTTTTTTAAGATAAACAAATAGTCAATATAGTTTAAAAATTAATAAAAGAAAAAACAATTTCTTTCTGCCTACAAATATATGCAATGTACAGTTGTTTATAAAATAAAGGATTAGCGATGCTTGGCAACATTTTGCTATTGAACATCATTGGCTATATAATTTCAACAAGATCAGAGGAAAAAAACTATTTCTTTTCGTTTAAAAACGCCTAGAATGTGCATTTGTTTATATATATTTTTTTAAATGTAAACAAATATTGAGGCATGGTAAAATTTTTTCAGAAAACGTAATTGGTAACATAATTACAACAAGAATAGACGAAAAAATTATTTCTTTCTGCCTATTAATGTCTGCGATGTACATTTGTTTATCTAATTTGTTTATAGAATTAATTATTAACGTTTAATCTCAAATTGTAAAGGCCACGTATCATTCTTAAGATGAAAGCAAGCAATTTTAGAGCAGAAATATGCTTTGAAGGCGAATATTTACTAATGTCGATTATTTGTTAATACAATTTGTTCATAACCATTAAATTTACAAGTTAACACTCTTTTTCTTTCTTATACCTCTATGCATTGAACCCAAGTGACAAAGAGTATAAGAAAAATTTTGTCTAGAAGATAAAAAATTAAATTAAAAAAATCGACACTTTTTTCACTGTTTGCATTAACATAACATATAAATAAACGAAAGAATAAAAATCTACTTCCACCATTTTCTGAAAAATTCAGTCGTGAATTAAAAAAAAATCATCTAAAGTGCATAATTGCGTTCTGTCATTTTGAACCTCGTTTTTTGATTTCACCCACTGTGCGCCCGTACGGCAATCAGATTACTAATGCTAGAAAAATGTACGATTGCGCTTAATTAAATACACTTCAAAGACATTCTTGTCGAATTCTGCAATAACGATGATGAATACAAAGCAGAAGAAGCGATTTTAAGCGAAAGATTTAACAATTCTGTTCTTTCAACTGAACAGAAAAGTTTAGCAAATGTTACAGAAATTATCCATAAATTTATAAAATTACTGAACATTAATTCTGTAAACGCTGCAAAAAAGTTGGTAATTCTTACAGTAAAGCTGCGATGTCCTGATTCTAATTAAAGATCCTATAAGTGTACCAAAATTATTGTCTGCATGTGAAAGTAAAAAAATTTTTGAACTCATCATGTACACAAATTAAATATATAATACATATAGTAACACTTGGCGAAAATCTCTCTACCCCTAAACTGCGCTACGTACTTGAACGACCACTGAATATAATCCAATGGAATAGCGGGTAGAAAAATACGATAACTTGTTTTCGATTTTAGTTTGAGTGATCTTTTTCGAGAACGCCTATATAGTATTTTATATGTTACTTAACCGCAATGCCATATAGTAACATATATTTTTCCCATAGAGTGAGCATGAAGGTTTATAGGGTTCAGTCCTTAGTGAAAATACAATTAGAAATTAGTCTAGAAATTAGGTTCACTGGATTCTCTCAGGCTATATCTAATCAGTAACATAAAAAAATCCGTATCCGCTTGCTAATCACGACACAATAATCAAGGAATCTGAGATCTCTACAGTAAGCCCATTCTGAGCTGTAATTAAGTAACACGCGTAATGCGTACGCCGCACCGCGCCGGTCTCGGGCCAGGAGGGTTGTTAAGTTGTACTTTCATGCATTTGTAAATGCGTGTCTTTCATGGCAGCGGAACTAGGGCGAGCCTGTGGGAAACTTTTAAGTTTCACACACGAGGCGCTTAATAATAAACATGGTTACTCCTATCCTCACCCGCACAACCTACTTATCGGGTGTGTATAATAAATGTGTAATGTATACATGTATATATACATACGTCTACAAAACCATAAAGTGTAACCGGGAACGACGTACGCCGTATTTTATTATCTCTTTAGTATCGAAGACTATATATGTAACTGTCCACGAAGAAAGGGATTTAACTCCCAAAAAATTTATTTATAGTTTTTTACAACAATCAATCGTTAAATCGTTTTTGAGTTGCTCTTCCATAACAAACAAAATTATTCTTTTACCTGCCAAATTAGAGATTTATTAAACTGCAAAATTCGCATTTCATATACTTCCATAGAATATGTTTTTCAAAAATTTTGTTTACTATTTTTAATTTAATGTTGAAATTTGAATGTTTTTAAAGCTGTCAATTGCAGGGCCCTTGCTACGTCAAAATAGTCAGATTTTTCACCAATCGCTTATAGCCTTATAAGATAGTAGTGATTCTGACATAGTCTTTCTGGGTGCTTTTTTGTTTGTTTAGTTCATTTCCACATCAACAGTGGGAATAGGGACATATATTTTTGTTAACAGTGGTTTTTGTGAAAGTTATTAGCGGGAATCTCACAATTATATGTTTATCATAATACAGTATTTTACAATTAATCCAGACTCTATAAGTACACGTCCACACCGAGACATAACCTCACTTTTTCAAAAATCATCAATTTATGCACTAGAACATGAAAAAATTCAAAACAGAAAATTCTATATAATTATTATATTCCCATGAAAGAAGTAAGACGTGATTTTTCGAGTCACAGAACACAAAGGCCGTAGCCGGGCATGCATGAGTGAAGTGCTCCAGATGTTTTTGGTTCATATTTTAGGGATAAGTTTCTACCATTATAGGACTAATTTACCCCAAGTGCCAACTTCAAAAAATTTTTTTTACAAAAGTTATAAACAAATGTTGAAAAATAAAAAAATTCGAATTTCTCAAAGTTGGCTCAACCGATTTTGATGGCTCAATATATATAATATATAGGGTATTAAGGCAACTATAACGAAATTAGCAATCAATTCCTCCTACGAGAAGGGGCTGAAAAAATTATTGTAATTTTTTAACAATTTTTTTCTAATGAATTTTTGGTGCGCACACCGCCATTTTTTCTGTAATATACGCATATCCAATGTAACAACATATATGTATTTGTATGTATGTAATTCCATGAGAATGGGGGGCTAACTTTATTTTTAGTTTATAAATCAATAAAGTAAGTATGATTTAAATAATGCACCTCACTCTAATACTATTTTGTGTGAACAATTCACTGAGAATTTCAGCAGGCCTTACGACTTTCGACAAGCATATCTTTTAATTCCTGCAATACACACTATCGGAATTGAATAATATTTTAGAGACATCAGTAGTGTGAAAATCAATTAGTTCACATGTAGAGATAACACTTAATCCAAATCGTGAGGGCAAAACACCTTTTTCAAAAGAGTTTATGATTCTGTGAGAAGCTGCTTTCGTTCTAATTGAAAAATTGCAGCAACCATTTTTTTGGAGTTTCCTGTTCTTAATTTTAATTTTAATTTTAATCTGAGTGTTTCGCATTGATGTTAGCCTTTCGCGCAATTCGATAATATTTTCCCATGTCAAACCTGTGAAAATATGTATTTTTTCTTCTTGTAAAGAAAAGTCTCCAACTTTGTAAAGAATCAAGGTGTCATCATTTATTAAATGTGCCCGAGAACAACGGTTACCAGCCGAAATATAAATCCTTTTTTTAACATAGGATTGTACGGATTTACCGTACTGATGCCAGCGTTAACGGGTAAGCTCGTACTTGACCGAAATGATAAATGAGAATATGTTTATCAATTTGAAATTTGTGAAAGAACAGGCAAATATTATAAAGGTCCAGGTACAGTCAAGAAACATTAGTCGGAAATTATGTAGATACAGTAAACTTCCGTTTATTTTAAAGATCGCTTATTTTAAAGTTC
>CAKNYM010023772.1:0-16229 GCA_932195095.1 Andricus curvator
ACGATCGAACTTCACAAAGGTAAGTTCGTTTGATCGTATAATTATTATTTATAATAATATTCTCTTGGAATAATGATAGAAACTTGCGGTTTTTTATAACATTTTCCACTTTTTCCCACTTACAAATTAGAGTGAGGTAATAATTGATTAATGATAACAAAAATAATTGTTTGAACAATTTATTATCATTTTAATAATACTCTCTTCGAATAATGTTAGAAAGTTGTCACTTTTTCTGAAATTTTGATCTTTGTGTCCACTTTTCACTCAAATTAAGGTACTAATAATTATTCCTATTCAACAAAAAGAATTGATTGAACAATTTATTTATATTTATGATTATCTTGTCTTATAATAATGCAAGAAAGTTGCGGTTTTTTCCTGAAATTTATAACTTTGGTAAACAATCTCTTTCTTTTTTGAGGATCAATTTTTTTGAAAAAAATGGAATACTATTTAAAAAATTGTTTTTGTTAATGTTCATTTATTATTCGTTCATAACTAAAAAGTCAAAGAAACGCTGAACATTTCAGAAAAAATAACAACTTTCTAACATTGCTCTGCGAGAAGACAGTTATAAAAAATGATAAATTCTTTAAACAATTATGTTTGCTGAATTGCATTAATTTAATAAAGAATGAACAAAAAGTAAAAAATTTCAGAAAAATTGCAACTGTCTCGCATTATTCAAAGAGAATATTATTATTTATAATAAATTGTTTAAACAATCATGACTGTTAACTTTAATTCATTATTACTTCACTCTAATTCAAAAGTGGACAAAAAGTTGAAAATTTAAAAAAAAAATCGTAACTCTCTAGCATTATTCAAAGAGAATATTAATGTAAATAATAATAAATTGTTCGAACCATTATATTTGTTGACTTGAATTAATTATTACCTCACTCTAATCAAAAATCTGGAAATAAATTGACAAATTCAGAAAAAACGACGACTTTCTAACTCTATTCTAATAAAAATTCCTGAAAAAAATAATAAATTATTCAAACAATTCATGTAAATATCAAATTATCAGTAGAGAGTAGAATTTTATGTATTGAAAACCATTTTTATTTTTGAAAAACCGCAAAAAAATTATTATGAGCGCCAAAAAGTCGCAAAACCCCATTTTTCAGTTATGGGGTATGTTTGGGACCTTATTAAACAGACTTATGGAGGTGATATTTAAAAAGTAATTATTCATTTGTATTTTATATCTAATTTTAAAGAGAAATGTTGAGTTTCAACTCGATTCACCTAATATTGAGGATTCTGAATACAATTCACAAAAACGTCTTTTTTATGGGAAATACGCGTTAAAATTCATGGGGCTTGCGGAACCTCTAAATATAATTTTCTTGGAAAAAAACGGATTTATTTATTTACCGATTCGAATCTACTTGGAACCTCAATAAATGGTGGAATAAATGCCTCAGCTTTCAGAATACATGGTTCCGAGATCAATTTTTTATCTTAGTGTGTTCAAAATGGCTCGTTAATGACAAAATTTTTGCGAAGACATTCATGAATTTTTTTCTCAAAAAGTATGATCTTTTCGAGAAAGTGCGAGGGAAGAAAAAGTTCTTAGAATCACTCAAAGAATACGTGAGAATTTTTTCAGAAAGTTTTAAATTATTTTTTTGATTTTGCAATTTGTCAATTTTTGAAAAATTGCTCCAAAAATTCTAAAAAAATTCAGGTGAATTTTTTTTTCCATTCGAACAAATTTTTATTCTTGGTAATTTTTGCTATAAGATCATGGTTCTCAAGAAAAAAATGCTCAAAAGTCATCATTCTTGATCACATACCATCAGAATCATGAGCTTATAGCGAAAATTTTCAAGAACAAAAAAGTTGTTAGAATCAAACAAAGAATTCACCTGAATTTTTTTTAGAATTTTTAGAGCAATTTTTCAATTTTTCAAAACTTGACAAATTGCAAAATCAAAAAAATAATTTAAAATTTTATGGAAAAATTCGCACGTATTCTTTGAGTGATTCTAAGAACTTTTCCTCCTCTTGCACTTTCTCGAAAAAATCATACTTTTTGAGAAAAAAATTCATGAATGTCTTCGCAAAAATTTTGTCATTAACGAGCCATTTTGAACACACTAAGATAAAAAATTGATCTCGGAACCGTGTATTCTGGAAGCTAAGGCATTTATTCCACCGGTTATTGAGGTTCCAAGTAGTTTGCACACGAGGACCATTCGGAAAACTCGATTTTATAAAAAAAAATTAGAAACAATCGTGTTTTTTTGTTTTTGTTTAAACAATATTTTTCCATAATTAAAAACATTTTATCAGATTTTCATGCCCACCATCGGAGAGAAGAGATCTTAAGCTTCAAAAATATGTGTCTCTGGATTTTTTATACCTTGAATTGCATGAGTTATAATTGCAGAAAGAGTGGTGTATCCAAAGAGGCATTCTCGGCGTTAACGGGTTAATACGCAAG
The DNA here is from genome assembly GCA_932195095.1 of Andricus curvator. Classification (NCBI taxonomy): domain Eukaryota; kingdom Metazoa; phylum Arthropoda; class Insecta; order Hymenoptera; family Cynipidae; genus Andricus; species Andricus curvator. Next base: position 2,459 of record CAKNYM010023772.1, read on the forward strand.
ATACGGAATAATGAAGTGAAATGAATATTATTCTCCACTGAATTATTATTGTGTGCTTAATATTAAAAATGTATTTTATTAATTTTCATAAATTTATTTTATTTATCAATATACGACGTAAAATGTATTTCAGTAATTTTCTACATTTCTCATCCAGTCACAGATGTTCTACTTTATCATTATGCGCGTTTAAAAAAAAGGGGGAAACGCAGGGTAATGGGGGAAAGACTGTGAACCTTGCACTTTCGATTTCCAAAATTTTGTTTCGTATGTATGATTTTTTGAAGTTTGAATTTATAATTTTGAATTTTTTATGATTGGTTCTTGTAGGCAATTTTAGCTTCACCTCGAAATGTATTATGTGGATATAAAACATGAGTCTTTATGGTGGTGGCGGCCATTTTTTTACTCAATTAAAATCTACGGAATTAAGAAAGTAAATTCTTAAATTTATCGATCACCGATAATTATTTCGATTTATGTGTTTTTACTATTACTTTCAATAACAGCTCTAATTATCCAGATATATTTAACAATATCCCTGCTATTTAATACATAAGGTACGCAATAATGAAGTAAAATGAATATAATTCTCCACTGAATTATCATTGTGCTTAATACTTCAAATGTATTTTATTAATTTTTCTAAATTTATTTAATTCAGCTAAATTATGATTGACTTTCTTAATATACAACGTAAAATGTATTTCAGCATTTTTCTACATTTCCCATCCGGTGAAATATGCAGTCCCTATGGGGTAAAATATAGGGATCAAAGGGTACTTTTCGTCACGTTCATAGGGTACTTTTTTCGTGCTCAAAGGGTGAAAAATTCAGGATAAATTTATAAGACTTCAAAACAATTCAAGTTAAATTCCAAAGAATTCGAATGAACTAGAAACAATTTTAAAAGTCAAAAAAATTCCATTGATTTCCGTAACATTGGAATGAATTTAGAGGAATTTAAAATAAGCAGAAAGAATTCGATGAAATTCATAGAAATTCAAGGTGAATTAAAAAAAAATGTTAATGAATTGAAAAAAAATTTTAAATATGAAGAAACTTTTATGAATTCAGTAACTTTGAAATGAGCTTAGAAAAATGCAAGGGAATTCAAAAGAATTTTATGAAATGCCTAAGAATTCAGGATCAATTAAATAGAAACTTTTGAAAATTAAAAAAAAAATCATCGAATTAAGTATAATTGAGTAAATTTAGAATAATTCCAGTAAAGTCAAAACATTCAAGGGAATTCCAATGAATTGAAAAAATTCAGGGTGAATTTCAAAAAATAATTTCTTATCTCTTCAAATCTTTGAAACCCTACTAATTTCTACCTAAAAAATGACTAATGACTACAAAACAATTGAAAAACATTCAAATGAATTGGAATAAATTTTAAAAATCGAAAAAATCCATTTATATCTGTAAAATTCGAGTGAATTTGGAGAGATTTAAGGAAACGAGAAGAATTCGATGAAATGCATAAAAATTCAAGGTGAATTTGAAAAAAATTCAAATGAATTGAAAAAAATTTAAAAATATGAAAAAATACATTGATTTGACTAAGTTTGAAATGAACAAAAAAAATTAAAGAGAATTCAAAAGAATTTTATGAAACGCCTAAAAATTTAAGGTGAGTTATAATGACTTCAAGATGAATTAAACAAAAACTTTTTAAAAATCCATTGACCTCAGTAAAATTGAGTGCATCTAGAAGAATTCAGAAGGATTAAAAAGAATTCAGGATAAATTAATAAGAATTCAGAGCGAAATCCAAATGAATTGCAAAAAATATTGGAAAATCTCTTAAAATCTTTGAAACCCTACGAAATCCCTCACTTCTCGTGAAGAAATTCTTTGAAACCCATTAAAATATTAATATCCCTTAAAATGATTAAAACCCTTGAAAATCCCTTGAAATTGTTTAAATCCCTTGAAAATGCCTTAGAATCTTTTAAAATACCTTAAGACTATTGAAATAAATAAAAAATTCCTGGGAATCGTAAAAATTTTCTAAAATATTTCCAATCCTTTGAATCTTTTGAAATCCTTTGAAACTTTTTAAAGCTCTTGAAAATGCCATGGAATTTGAAACTGAATTAATCTGCAGAACCAATTATATAAAAACTTTTGAAAAATCAAAAAAATCAAATGAATTATGTGAAATTAAGTGAATTCATAAGAATTCTAATGAATTAAAAAATTCAAAAGAATTTCATAGAATTCAGGATAAATTAATAAAAATTCAGGGTGAAATCAAAAAAATAATTTTAAATGTCTTCAAATCTTTAGAACCCTACGAAATAACTCAGTTTTCTTGAATAAATTCTTTCAAATCCACTAAAATGTTATTAAATCTCTTAAAATTATTTAAAAAAATTAAAAATTACTTGAAATCTTTTAAAATAACCTAAAATAACCTCAAATATTTTAGATCCTTTAAAATCTTTTGAAATCTCTTAAAATTCGTTAAAGCTCTTTAAATTCCAATTAATAAAAAATTCCTCGGAATCTTTTAAAATTCCCTAAAATATTTCAAATTAAAAGCTCTTGGAAATGCCTTAGAAGTTTTAAAAGTACCCAAAATCTTAAATATCCCTTCAAATTATTGAAATCTATTACAAATTTCTCGGAATCTTTGAAAATAATCTGAAATATACCAGAAAAATTAAAAACAACTCAGTGAATCATGTGATCTTTTCATTTAAAAAAGGGAATAAAAAATGCTTTGAGAAAAAATTGACTAATAGTGACTCTGCGTGGCAGCCATGGTGAGTTTCAAAGACTTCAAGATGAATTAAACATAAACTTTTTAAAAATCCATTTGAGTGAATTTAGAAGATTCAGAAGAATTCAGGATAAATTAATAAGAATTCAAAGATAATTCCAAATGAATTGCGAAAAATATTTGAAAATGTCTTCAAATTTTTAAAACCCTACGAAATCCCTCACTTTTTGTGAATAAATTCTTTGATGAAATCCATTAAGATATATTAAAATCCTTTAAAATTATTAAAACCCTTGAAAATCCCTTGACATTGTTTAAATCTATTGAAAGTACCTTGGAATCTTTTGAAATACCTTAAAGTATTTCAAAGTCTTTGAAATTCCTTCAAACTATTGAAATAAATGAAATAATTCTGGGAATAGTTTATATTATAATTATATTTCAAATCCTTTGATATCCTTCAAAATCCCTTGAAACTTTTAAAAGCTTTTGAAAATGCCTGCGAATCTTTTAAAATACCCGAAAATATTTCCAAATCCTTTGAAATCCTATTAAATTACTGAAAAATTTCTTTGTAATTTTTTTAAATAATCTCAAATATTTCAAATTCCTTCCAATCTTTTGAAATCCCTTGAAATTTTTTTAATATCTTGAAAATGCCAGGGAATTAAAAAAAATACCTTAAAATATTTCAAATCCTTTGATCATTTTATCAATTGATCCTCAGGACCAATTAAATTAAAACTTTTAAAAATTTTCAAAAGTTCATTGAATTAAGTAAAATTAAGTACATTTAGAAGCATTCAAATTAATTTAAAAAATTCAAAAAAATTCCATTGCATTTAAAAGAATTCAGGATAAATTAATAAGAATTCAGGGTGAATTCCAAAAACTAATTTCAAATCTCTTCAAATCAATGCACAGTGGGGTGAAATTGCAAAACGAGATTCAAAATGAAATTTAGAACGTAATTATGCACCGATTTTCGATTTTTTTTTTTTTTTGAAAATTCAGAACCAAATTTTTCAGAAAATGGTGAGAGTAGATTTTTTTAATTTTTTTGTTTATTTAATTGTTATGTTAATTCAAACAGCGAAAAAAATTTCGATTTTTTTAATTTCATTTATTTTATCTTCTAGACAAAATGTTCCTTATACTTCTCGTCCCTTGTTTTTAATGCACAAGGGTATGAGAAAGATAAAAAAATGGTTAACTTGCAAAGTTAATTGTTATAAACAAATTGTATTAACAAATTATCGATATTAGGGGTTATTCGTCTTGAAAGTATATTTCTGATCTGAAATCGGTTGCCTTTATCGTTATAATGAAACGTGACCATTGAAATTTAATATTGAATGTTATTTGTTTATTTTATAAACAAATTATATAAACAAATGCAAATTTTGGGCGTTTTTAGGCGAAAAGAAACTGTTTTTTCTTTTGAACTTGTTGCAATTATATTTCCAACGATGTTTTCTGAAAAAAATTTTGCCACTCATCAATATTTTATTATTTTATAAACAAATTATATAAAAAAATGCACATTTTGGGCGTTTTTGGGCGAAAATAAACCGTTTTTTCCTTCGACCTTCTTGCAATCATATTACCAATGATGTTTTCTGAAAAAAATGTTGCCACTCGTCAATATTTGTTTATTTTATAAGCAAATTATATAAACAAATACACATTTTGGGCGTTTTTAAACGAAAAGTAATCGTTTTTTCTTCTTACCTTGCTGAAATTATTATGCAAATGATGTTTTCTAAGAAAAATTTTGCAAACCATCAATATTTGTTTATTCTATAAACAAATTATATAAACAAATGCACATTTTGGGCGATTTTAAGCGAAAATAAACCGTTTTCTCAGCTGACCTTGCAAATATTATATTTCCAATAATGTTTTCTGAAAATTGTATTGCCTCTTACAATATTTTTTCACGTTATAAACAAATGATATAAACAAATGTACATTTTCAGCGTTTTTAGCGAAAAGAAGTCATCTTTTCTTCTTACCTTGCTGACATTATATTGCCAATGATGTTTTGTGAACAAATTTTTACCGCCTATTAATATTTGTTTATTTTATAAACAAATTATATAAACAAATGCACATTTTGGGCGATTTTCAGCGAAAATAAACCGTTTTTTCTTCTGACCTTGCTAATATTATATTGCCAATAATGTTTTCTGAAAATTTTGTTACCACCCATCAATATTTGATTACTTTATAAACAAATTATATAAACAAATGTACATTTTCAGCGTTTTTAAGCTGCAATAAGTCGTTTTTTCTTCTGATCTTGTTGCAATTATATGGCCAATGATGTTCTATCGAAAAATGTTGCCAAGCACCGCTAATCGTTTATTTTATAAATAAATTATAGAAACAAATGTACATTGCAGATATTTATAGGCAGAAAGAAATCGTTTTTCTTTTATTATTGTTTAAACTATATTGACAATGAATTGTCTAGATGAAATATTGTCATGCCTCACTATTTGTTTATTTTAAAAACAAATTTGGTAAGCGCCTAAAATGTTCATTTTTTGTATAATTTGTTTATAAAATAATAATAAATATTATTGCATATACATTTTTTTAGAAACCATCATTGAAAATATAATTTCAGCAAGGTCAGAGGAAAAAAACGAATTCTTTTCGCTTAAAAACTCCTAAAATGCGCATTTGTTTATATAATTTGTTTATAAAATGAACAAATATTGATGGCTGGCAAAATTTTTTTCAGAAAACGTCATTAGCAATATATAGTTTTAGCATCAGAAAAAAGATCGATTTCTTTTCGCTTAAAACCGCTCACAATGTGCATTTGTTCATATAATTTGTTTATTAAATTAACAAATATTGATGGGTGGCAAATTTTTTTCAGAAAAACATCATTGGCAATATACTTTCAGCAAGGTCGAAAAAAACGATTTCTTTCGCTTGAAAACACCCAAAATGTGCATTTGTTTATATAATTTGTTTATAAAATAAACAAATATGGATGAGTGGCAAAAACTTTTTGAAGAAACATCATTGGCAATATGATTGCAAGAAGGTCAAATGAAAAAACGATTTCTTTTCGCCTAAAAACGCCCAAAATGTGCATTTGTTTATACAATTTATTTATAAAATAAAAAAATATTGATGAGTGGCAGAAATTTTTTCAGAAAACATCATTAGCAATATAATTGCAACAAGTTCGAAAGAAAAAACGGTTTCTTTTCGCATAAAAACGCCCAAAATGTGCATTTGTTTATATAATTTGTTTATAAAATAAACAAATAACATTCAATATTAAATTTCAATGGGCACGTACCATCTTAACGATCAAGGCAAGCGATTTCAGAGCAGAAATATACTTTGAAGACGAATAACCCCTATTGTCAATCATTTGTTAATACAATTTGTTTATAACAATTGATTTTGCAAGTTAATAATTCTTTTTTTTTCTCATACCCCTGTGCATTGAAAAGAAGTGACGAGAAGTATAAAAAACAATTTGTCTAGAAGATAAAAAATGAAATTAAAAAAATCGACATTTTTTTCGTTGTTTGCATTAACATAACAACTGAATAAACAAACAAACAAAAAAATCTACTCCCACCATTTTCTGAAAAATTTAGTTCTGAATTTTTCAAACAAAAAAAAAATCTAAAATCGGTGCATATTACCTTCTAAATGTCATTTTGAACCTCGTTTTCCAATTTCACCCCACTGTGCAATGTAACCCTACCAAACACCTCACTTCTCGTGAGTAAATTCATTAAAATCCACTAAAATATTATAAAATTCCATGGCATTCTATGAAATCTGATAATATTTCCTTAAATCCTGGTAAATGTATCGGAAACCTTATAAAATCTCGTGAAATCTTTTAAAATATCTCAAAACCTTATAGGTCCTGTAAAATCGTTCAAAATCTTCCGAAATTTTAGATTCTTTATCCTAAATAATTTCGTTTTTTGAAATCCCTTCAAATAAATAAAACTAATGAAAAAATTCCTTGGAATCTTTTAAAATTTCCTAAAATATTTAAAATCCTTTGAAATTATTTGAAATCCCTTGAAACTTTTGAAAGCTCCTGAAAATTCCTGAGAATTTTACAAAATACCCTAAAATCTTAAAAATCCCTTCAGATTATTGAAATCTATTAAAAACTCCTCGGAACCTTTAAAAATACCCTGAAATATTTCAAAAAAATTCAAGACAATTCAGAAATAGGTATCGACCTAAATTGAATAGTAATTAACTCATGAGTTATTTATTGAAAGAAAAGTGACTATTATTTTTAAAAAGTAAGTAAAAAGTGATGTTATGAAAAAAGTGACTAAAAGTGACTGTATGGCAGTCCTGATTAATTTTACAGTTACTTCTTACAGAAATTCCCTAATTTTTGCTATTTTTAAAAAATGCCAATATGGGCTGCAAATAGGGTACCATAAGGACCAAATCTTGAAAATACGGTACTTTAGGGACCTTAATTGAATATAGGGTACAATAGGGGATATAGGGACCGGTCTGTGAGGCCTACATATGTTCCACTTTATCATTATAGGGGAAAGACTGTGAATCTTGCATTTTCGATAATTTTCATTTGTATTTATGATTTTTTGAAGTTATGAATTTATAATTTTGAATTTTTCACGATCGGTTCTTGCAAAGAAGTGGCTGATCAGGAAAAAACTATATCGATAGGTCTACTTTTGATATCATATGAGTAGGCAATTTTCGCCTCACCTCGAAATGTATTATGTGGATATAAAACTTGAGTCTTTATCGGCTCTCAAGGTGTCACGAAACAAGCAACGACTTTGTAATGGGCACTAAATTTAAGCCACTGAAAAGTCTGTCAAAGCGACACACATACTCGATTATGTGCGTAAAGTCTAAGTAAAGTGTATACAAGTGGCTTGGCTTGATAAAAGATAAGTTGCTTCGAAGTGTGCTGACATTGAATGTGGGTGAACGAAGGCCATATAGTTATAGCTCAATGTTTTTCGCGAAACAAATTACAATTTCACGCTATTTAAAATCATTTTTTATTTATTCATCAAACGTGTTTTCAATTGCGATCGTAATTTACCGCAGTTAGCCTACGCAACGAACATTTTCGATTGTGTGTTGTCAATTTATGGCCTGTTTTATTCGAGCCAATAATAACTAATAATTATTAATTAAAAATTAATAATAATCTTCAAAATCATTCATTCAGTCCAGAGGAGGTGGATTACCCCGGATTATGGCAGATTACCCTGGATTACCTCTACTCTGGATTACCTATGATTTCCCGGATTGCATAGGATTACTCTGGATTTCAACAAAATAGATGAATGCTCAATCGAAAAGACAAATCTTCAACAAAACAGTTAAATTTTCAACAAAACAGTTAAATTTTCAACAAAACAGTTAAATTTTCAACAAAACAGTTAAATTTTCAACAAAACAGTTAAATGTCCAACCGAACATGCATTTTGACCCAAATAATTGAATTTTCAACTTATAAAGAAAATATTTTCAACCAAAAATGGAATAGCAACATTTTCAGATAAAAAATTAATTTTTCATAAAGAAAAAACGAATTTCCAAACAAAATAGTTGAATTTTCAAATAATAAGAATTTTGAATAAAAGAGATGAATTCTCAACCAAAAATATAATCGTAAACTTTTCAACCAAAAAGAATTAATTTTCAACCGAAAATAGCTGGACTTTTACCAAAAAGATGAAATTTCTACCAAAAGAGATTAATTTTCAACTAAAATTATAAATCACAAACTTGAATAGTTACATTTTTGGTTTAGAAAAATAATTTGATACCAAAACAGCGATTTTTCAAATGAAACGATGAATCATCAACTGGAATAGTTGAATTTTCAGTGTAGGAAAATTAGGTTTCTGCCAAAAAAAAATACTTCCAACAAAATATATAGTTACATTTTTCCAAAAAATAGTTTAATTTTTAACTGAATAATTTAGTTTTCTAAAAAGTAGTTAATTTTTCATCAAAAAATATAAATTAAAAGAAAAAAGCTAATTCTCAATCAAGACAATTAATTTTCAATAAAAATAATTGAGTTTTCAACCAAATAATAAAATTTTTAATGAAAAAGATGAATTCTCAACCAAAAATATAATCGTAAACATTTTCACAAAAAAGAATTAATTTTCCACTAAAAATAGTTCTATTTTTACCAAAGAGATAAATTTTTTACCAAAAGAGATGAATTTTGAACTAAAATTATTAATTATAAACAAGAATAGTTAAATTTCGGTTTAGAAAATTAATTTTCTACCAAAAAAGCGAATTTTCAATTAAAATAATGAATCATCAACTGAAATAGTTACATTTCCAGCCTAGAAAATTAGGATTCTACCAAGAAAGCGAATTTGCAACAAAATAGTTGAATTTTCAAATAAATAGTTTAATTTTTTACCAAATAGTTTGGTTTTCTAAACAATAGTTGAGTTTTCAAGCAAAAATAAAAAATAAAAAGAATAGTTAATTTTAACCAAATAGTTTACTTTTCTACCAAATTGATGAATATTAAGCCAAAAAAAAAAAAACGAATTTTGCATCAAAAAGTTGAATTTTAAACCCAAAAATAGGAATTTTTAGGATAAAATAGTTCATTTTCAACCAAATAGTTAAATTTTCAACTAAAATTATTAATCTTCAACAAACAAAAATTAATTTCTTACTAACCAGTTCAACTTTAAACCAAGAGTTGATTCTTCAACCAAAAAAAAAATTAATTTTCAACGAAACATATAATCGTTAATATTTCAACAAAAGAAGATTTAAATTTTAAATCAAAAACAACAAAATAGTTGACTCCTCATTCAAAACAGAATAATTTGTAATCAAGCTTTTTTAACCAAAACGGATAAATTTTCAACCAAAAAGATTAATTTTCTACCAAAGAAAGACGATTTTTCAAAACAATACATAAATTTTTAACCATAAAAGATCAATTTTCTTTTCACAATATCAATTTTCAACCAAAAACGAAAATGTTATATTTTCAGAAAGGAAAATTCATTCTCAACCAAAAGAAAACGAATTTTTCGAAAAATAGTTAAATTAACTAACAAATATATGAATTTTCAACTGAAATGATGCAAATTTGAATCTTAATTTTCTAGAAAAAAGATAAATTTTTAGCGAAAATGTAATAGTTAAATTTTGAAATATCTCATATTATAATCTAAAATTTTGAATTTTTTTAAAATTACTTTTTCCCAAAATTGTTTAATTTTCTACAAAGTAGATTTTTCAGGAAATAATAATTATTCTCAACCAAAATTATGAATTTTCAACGAAGAAGATTAATTTACTACCGAAAAATATGAAAAACGACATTTCAACAAAATACATTAATTTTTAACTAAGAAAGATGCATTTTCACAAAAAATGTAATAGTTTAATTTTCATTTGGAAAAATTAATTTTCAAACAAAGGAAAGAATTTTCTAATGAAATAGTTGAATTTTCAATCGAAAAATAGGAATTTCCAAAACACAGTTGAATTTTCAACAAAAAATTAAATTTTTAACAAAAAACATGAATTTGTAACAAAAAAATTGAATTTTTAACAAAAAAATTTTATTTCCAATCAAAAAAATTACTTTTTCCCAAAATTGTTGAATTTCCCAAAAAGTGGATTAATTTGTTAGGAAATATGGGAATTTTCAACAAAAAATTAAATTTTTAACAAAAAAACATGAAGTTTAACAAAAAATTGATATCTCAACAAAAAAATTGTATTTCCAACCACAAAAATGACTTTTCCCCAGAATTGTTGAATTTCCCAAAAAGTGGATTAATTTCTTAGGAAATATGGGAATTTTCAATCAAAATCATACATTTTTAACGAAGGAGATTAATTTTCTATCGAAAAGGAAAATTTTTCAACCAAATAAATAAATTTTCAACCCGAATTACACTCAAGTTCCGAGATAAAGCCGATGTTGCTATTTTATTATTCATTTGAATTTATGATTATTAGTTTTATTTTATATTGCTTCAAATTGAAGCATATATTTGAATTTTACAATTAGGTAATCAAAATAAGAAACACCTGATAATCTCACGTCGCTAGCTATTTTTGCTACTTATAAATGATTTCCACTCTTGAATTTCAATTGAGCAAAAAGTATCTCTATTCAAAATGTCAAAAATGTCGGAAAAATGGAAAAAGAACTACTTACTTCAAACTTTTTGTAAACTGAGTTTCAGTCACTTCTTGAGAAATGTTCAAGAAATAATTTCCGACCCATAACTTTTGAATTTGACGCTCTAAAACCTTTGTATAGTGTCAGGAAAATGCACCGGAAATGCCTTGCTTTCTAGAGTAAAAGAAAAATTTGTAATACATTTTTGGGTCACCCTAGTGTTTCATCCTGAAACTGAGATGAATTTTTTTATACTTGAAAAAAAAATTAGAGATAATGAAATTTAGGCAAATTGTAGCTCTAATTAATATCCAGGACTGACAAGATTTTGATCTAGATCAGCCAATTAGAAGTTGCTTTTTTGGCCTTTAGAGATTTGCAAAAAAAAATTACCATTTTTATATGAGAAAAACTTGTTTAATATTCGAAATACAGCGATACTATATCTAATGTATTTGTTCGCGTCTTCGAGATGCATCAATCGACCTATTGTGAAACCTTTTATGATCTAGTAGTACCGATTCATAAATTTTCAAAAACATTGTTTATTATGTTTCTATGAGAAAAACTTTGTTGACATTAGAAATACTACAGTACGATTTTTGATATATTTGTTCGCGTCTTCGAGACGCATTGAATGATCTATTGAAGAACCTCCTATGTCCTCTTATGATCTAGCAATACCTATTTTTAAATTTGTTTATATATTGTTTATCTTGTTTATATGAGGAATGATTTTTTAATATTAGAAACGCAATATGACTATATGTGATGTACTTGTTCGCGTTTTCGAGACGCATCGATTGACCTATTGAACCTCCTTTCATGACCTGTTATGATCTAGCAATACTTTTTTATAATTTTGCAAAGTATATTCTTATCTTGTTTATGTGAGAAAAACTTTTTTAATATTGGAAATATAATAGTCCTGTATTTGATATAATTGTTCGCGTTTCCGAGACGCGTCCATTGACCTATTGACGAACCTTCGATGACATTTCATGATCAATCAATAGCGACTTATAAAGTCCTATTATAAAAAGTACTTGCATTTCGGCTAACTTCATGCGTATTCCCTAAGCCCTATTGGTCAATTCAGTTAGCCATTGACATATAATGTAAGTCGCAGCAGGTCACAGTAGAATCTCCCAATCAGCTGTCGAGAATCGGGAGCAAGATTCGATAACTCGATAATTCAAGTAGGCGCAAATTTCAAAAGTCAACATTTCTGGATTAATTATTACAATGAATTAGTAAAATAGTTGAAAATTAAGAATACAATAAAAAATAAGTTGAGTTAGTTATACTTCATTGTTAGTCACTCTAAACATAGGGGAAAGGGAAGAAAGTGTTTTCAAAATGCAAAACAAAATCATTATGAAACTGCGTCATCATCATGCGCTATGCGCAAAAGTGCGTGCTTCCCACTTGCAGTGTTTTGCGAGGTGTTTTGGTGCAAACAAGTAATGTGCTTCTGGATGCTGCTGTCTTCAAATGGTTCAACCAAGCGAGTGACAGAAATGAACTATTTTGTAGAAAAATTATTTATTTTGTTAAAAATTCATCTTTCTTGGTAGAAAATTATTCTTATTGTTTGAAAATTTATCTTTTTGAGTTATCTTGAAAACGGCGAGAGATACGCGAAAACTGACAACATTTTCAGGGTTTTCTAAGGGGTTCGATCCTCGGCAACCTCGACGTAATCTAGTATACAGATTTTCGAAATTAGAAAAAATCCAAATTTTGAATCATCTCGAGAACGGTCAGATGTACGTGAGACCTAAGTAAATTTTAAGGTTCTTGTGGAAGGGGTTTGTTTTCGACCAACTCGCACTAACCCAATAAAAAGATTTTTGAATACCAAAAAAAATTAACATTTTGAGTTTTCTTTGAAAATGATAACAGTAAACAGATTATAAAATTTCCAAAAAATCTAAAATTTGAATCATCTTGAAATCGCTCAGAGATTTGTAAAAACTAATAATTACAAAGAACTCAAACTAACCAAATAAAAAGTTTTTGAAAATTCAACACAATAATACAAATGAATTTTTCGCAAAACCGTTTCAAACCGAAAATATGCATTTTCCATAAAAATAATTGAATTTTCGACCCAGAAGAAAGACGAGGAGTGAATTTTCAACTTAAAAAATCAATTTTCTAACAAAAATGAAATAGCCACATTTTCAGTAAAAAAATTCATTTTTAACAACAACGAAAAATAATTTTCAACAGAATAGTTAAATTTTTAACTAAATAAACTTATTTTTCATTAAAATAATGAATCTTTAACCAACAAAATGAATCTTCAACCCGAGAGATGAATTTTCTACCGAAAAAAGATACATTTTCAACAAAATAAATGAATTTTCAACCAATCATATGAATTTTCAACCAAGAAGATTAAATGTCTATCAAAAAATCCGCCCGCTTCGCGGGCACATTCTCATAGCGCGCTTCGCGCGCGGCTCGCTTCGCTCGCAAGTTTCAGCGCGCCTAGGGCGCGCACCTGTTGGATCTCGCGCTTCGCGCTCGATTATATGTTTATCTCGCGCTTCGCGCTCGATAATGTATTCACCTCGCGCTGCGCGCTCGGACACATTTGTCGTCTAGGTTTTCACACTTCGTGTCCTCGCTAGTGCACGCTTCGCGGGCTAATACTCTGTTAAAGCTTCATCGTTATGACCTGCTTTTGGTTTAATTATGTCAGTTTTACATAAAAAGATGAACTAATTTACTTAAGGTTCTATCGACCTTAAGGAACACATTCTCATCACGACACTCGCGCTTCGCGCTCGATATTTCGTTTGATCATCATGTGAACCTCGCGCTTCACGCTCGTTTCTGTTCATCGTATAATAGAA
>CAKNYM010023775.1:0-16516 GCA_932195095.1 Andricus curvator
TGAGATGAAAAACTGTCAAAGCACTTCACAGAAAATAAATCAATTTTTGGTAGTTAACTAGATTTATTTATCTTAGTTTATCGATAGTTTGATCTGTCCTCATAATCCTTGGCACTCAAAACTAAGGAGAAGAATAAAATTCCATTGCGACCTACGGAAAGACGAGGAATTTGTTTGATACGAGCATCAAACTCGGAAACGCGTCCTCGCTAAAGCTGTCACTCGTATCAGTGCTCGGCGACGAGTGACCCACCTGTCTCCCTTGCTAGCATCGATGGTCTCTTCATTCCCCGGTCCCGTTTTTCCCCTCTTCTTCATTAATGAATGCGCACGCAATTTGATTTTCCTTCGATTCGCATTGGTTTCACGTAATCGTTATATACTTAATATATAGATATATAACCCTTTCGGTTATGAATTCATGAGAGGTCATTCAGTAGCGTAATCTGAATATTTGTCTCCCATTCTGAATGTTTATTTTCATTTTTCAAATATGCAAATATTCTGAACTGCTTTAATATATATATATATATATATATATATATATATATATATATATATATGTTTGTGTGTGTGTCTACAGTAGGTTTGTGAAATCTGATGAAATACATTGTGCGTTATTCAGTGGCCATTTGTGGAACTAATAAACCGTCAGTGCGGCGGCGTTTCGAACTAATGAACTGTCAGTAGCTGACATTGTTCGGTAAAGGGCTATCTAATCGCTCACTTTTCTGGGGCGTAATAGGCTCATAACATGGTGGTTTCGAATAAAAAGAATTTATTATTACCTTTCATTATTGTAATTTCTTTCCAAACAGTTAATGAATCAGAAATAATACTGTACTTCGGAAAAATAAAAAGTATATAAAATACGATTAGTAGTATTATTAGGTCAGACGATTGTAGATGTACGTAAAATAGGTTTTATGTGAAATAGAAGTTGAGGAATATCTTTGCGCCTCTTGATCAATAAAAAAAAGTAAGAGGATAATTTATTAAAATAAAAACTTTCGGCAGTGCAAACTGTAGAGGTGCAGACTTGTAGAGTTTAGATTTATAGAATATAAAAATATATTATTCATCTCTTTCAAGGCCTGGTCCCAAAGGGCTAAGCTCCTCGCAGCTCCTTTTTCCGGTATCAGCGGCCGGCCACTGGGGCCAGCCTTACTCTCTCTTCTATAGTGAACGAGGAAAGTCCGAGCTGGTCGTTTTGTCTCGGAATTCCGATACGATGCCCATACGAGACGGCACATTTCGATATTTTTCCGATATGACACGAAACCAAGCGATACAAATCGGAGATATCGGCGGCATCACTATAGAAGCAATCATTTTCGTTAAACACGTTAGGGATCGTTCCCAAACCACGTGACGTGTTTTTCTTTTGTTTTAATGAAGATGAGAATAAAATTTTCATGCAGTTAAAGAGGATACAACGATATAAACAAAAGAAAAACGCGTCGCGTAGTTTGGGAACGCTCCCTTACCCAGATAGCATAAACAATTCGGTGAAGATTTCCTCAAACTGGCTGTGGAAGGTTCGGAATATTGTACTGAAAGGTTAAGGAAGGTTCGTTCAACCAAGAAAACGTCCGCTTGTCATTGCACGGCAATGTTCTGGACAGTTTGGAAGATTTATTTAAGTTAATTCGATGCGCAGTAGTATTCTATGGCATCTGTGGGTGCGCTCAAGTTTTTTTACCCACCAGGAAGCCCTCGGGACATACGGATTATAATTATTTTCCATATTTACAAAAAATTCAAATGAAAAAAAATTCAAAATTTTTTTGGTTTTAATTTTCTTTTTTTTTTAATTGAAAGTAAACATTGTACGTATGTCCCGTCGTATTCTAAGAGGGCCAAAAAACTACTGCGCAGTCGTAGGTGCTATAGAATACTACTACGCATCTAATTATGTTAAATCAATTTTCCAAACTGTCCTGAACATTACCGTGCAATATTGTCTAACAAGCGGACATTTTCTTGGTTGAACGAACCTTGTTTTAACCTTTCAATGCAATATTCCGAACCTGGTAAGAAGGCTTGCATTCACGGAGAAAAATGGATGGTCAAAGTTAGACGATCAAAATTTAGAGAGCCAGTCCATTCTTCTAGATTATCTAAAGAGCCTTTCAGAATTTTTTCGACATAGTCAGGGAGACTCTTATTTTATGGCCAGTCTGAGTGTTGTAAGAAAGCGAGACTCACTTTCAGGGATAATCGAAGTATCCTTTCGGCATGGTCAATACGATCATCTTGTTTTCACTCATTTCGATCATCCACGGAAGAGCAAATGACCCATCGCGGAGGGCCAACCTGATTAGTTACCGCTGGCGTGTTTATTTAAAATGAATAAATGTGTGAGTCTAACGTTCACGACAAATAATAAATTTAAAGTGCATAAGAATATTAGGAATTATTGTAAATTCATATTTAAGGTGAAAAATATATTCCTTTGGTTAAAAATTAAAATCTATCATTTATTTTTAAGGAAAAAATCTAATTAATAATTTAAATTTTACTTTACAAGTCCTTCTTGTGAGCAAAGTATTATTTTTAATAACTTTACTCTTATTACTTGTTGTTTAAAATTGCTTTTCACATTTAATAATTTCAAATAAGCGCGCCAACCTCAACCAATCCGGTTGTTGACGCGATGGATGCAGTGTGAAAGGATACGAGAGTTGGGAGCACCATGGTTCAGAGCAATTTCGGAGTGAGTGAATGTCATTGAGCCGTTCAGCGTCATATTTTCTGTTCATTGAACTTAAAAATATTTTTAAAAAGTTTAAACTGCTTTTTGATATTTCGAATATGCGTGGAGAGTGAAGTGCATAAGAGAGAATATGATTGAAAGTGAATTAATATTCTTTTGAATTTTCAAAGTCAAGTTTGATTCCAAGGGATTTAGGATAAAGGCGTAACTAGACGTTCAGCTTTCAATTTGTTGTCACCGTGTGGTTTCAAACTGAAAAAGTGCAACAAATTTCAGCATGCAGAAAGTAACTATATTGGTTTCTGAATTTACTTCAATGTTTGAAATCTTACAATTCAGTGTGATACCGTGCCGTGTCCTTAGCCTTTCGTGCTCCAAAAAAGATATTGTGATTTTGCACTGTCTTTGCATATCAAATTATGTTTCATACACCTCACTCTCCACAAAGAATAAAAATGCTTTCAGAATTCATATATTTCATATAAATTTTCAGGTTTTATAGGTTCCACTTAATTTTATAATTTCCAGTCTCTTATAAGAGAGAGACTGGAATAAGTAGGAAAAGGACAACAAATATAGATAATGTAGGATAATCAAATCGACCTCTTAAGATGGCCAGGTTGACTGTACGAGGAGATCAAGTCGACTATCTGATATGGCCAAATCGACCTTCTATGATGAGCGGTTCGACCCTTTATAATGATCAGTTCCGCCATCTCTCATGATCGGTTCGACTTTCTATGACGCTTGAGTCGACCGTCCTAGATGGCCAAGTCGACACTGTGAGATGATCGATTTGAACCTCTTGTTTTAACCTTCTAGAGATAATCGCTTAAGCCATCTTCAAGGGCTGTCCTATAATTGACCCTGCAATATAGTCTGTCCGCACATCTGCATGGCTGAAATGACCTTCCATTTTTCTCCGTTTTGAAAAGCATTCGAAAATTTCCTGTTCAATGGGGACATGACAATTATTGAACAATAATGAGGTTAGAAGCATTTAAAAACATAGTATTAGTCATTTTAGGTTGTCAGGATCGATTGCTACTCAGGTAGCTGTAATGAAAAATAATTTTTATAATTTCTTTGTCATGATTATATATTTTTTTCTCATGATTTCACATTTTTTTATTGATCACATTTGAATAAAGTGAGAGTTTTGTGATAAAGTGATGTTATGTGATGTGATAATGTTATGCACAAATCTACTAGATTTTGCAAATTTTAGGCTTTCGAAGCGCCTTCCAATGCATTAAACGAAAATCTGCCGCCCTGATGAAGAAACTGTACAACTGCATTTTTATCAAAAATGAGTTTTTTATGTGGTTGGATTCGTAATGAAAAGACGAATTTAACTATGCTAATCATTATTAAAAATTGCAATTAAATCTCGAGATAATTAGGTCTCAATTAGCATATCTACAGCGATTTTCGAGAATTCCTGATGAAGAAACAATACATCTGCAGAAATTGTAGCATATGTACACGAATTCCAGGATTTGGGACAGTGCTGAGCCCTCAGATCCTGATGAAACAAAACACATCTGCGCAGATGTGTTTTACTCATGAGGATTCTTGGTCTTTCTGCAGTCCGATTTCCTGAAATCGAATAGCACAAGTACATGTTAAGTTTTTTCACCAGGATTCGAGGGTAACTTTGAGCCACCGATCCTTCTTTTCAATAGTTTTTCAATATTATTTTCAATAGATTTGTAGTTGTTAAGTTTCTTCAGCAGGTGACTCGGAGGTTCTTGAAGGCTGATTCCTGTATTCGGCAGCACATCTGCGCAGATGTGTTTATTAGTAAGGATTCTCGGTGACTTTGTGTATCAATATCTAGCATATATACAGTTTTTCATATAAATAATTGGAATTCGTCATTTTTGTTTTGTTTTAATGCATAGAGCATGTTCGATTTACCCAAGAACAGTACTTTTTTTCAAAAACTCTCACACGTTAAAAGGTACAGATGCAAACGTGTTTTATTGAATATCTCGGTTCGTTTCAAATGCAGTTGTACAGTTTCTTCATCAGGACGGCAGAAATGGTGTTTTTAATTTATTTCAGGTTACCTTATTGACAGCTCCGATCGGTATTGAAATTTCCAATAACTTTGAATGCAAGCCTTCTTACCGAGAACCTTACATTGCCAGTTTCAGGAAAACTTCACCGAATTTTTTATGTTATTTGGATTATTGCATTGAAAACCCTGCTGGAAGTAAACGGATTGAAACCTTATCCGTTTTAATACGTCATGTATCCACAAGTATCCGTTTGAATACTTTGTTATACTCTTCAATCCGTTTGTATCCGCTGGATATCCATCTATCCGCTTGAATAATAATCTTATCCGGCCTAACTATCCATTTTAATCCTTCTGTATCACCAAGTACTTAGATTTGATCTCGTCACCTATCGTGGATTAAAAATGTATCCGTTTTAATCAATGCTTATTCTCTTTAATCCTTTCTCTAAAAAATGTATTCCCTTACCGTTCTAATCCAAGAATCTGTATCCGCAACCCTATCCTCGTCTATCCGAGACCTACTTTGACATTCTTTAAAATCTATCACGGATACGATACTCATCCGTGCCAATCATTACCTATCCTCTTTAATCCGTTCTCCACAAAGCATATTGCTTATCCGTTCCAAACCATAATGTCCTATCCGTCACCCTATCTTTTTCTTACCGCGACCTACTTTGACATTCCTTGTTAACTATCACGGATAGAATACTTATCCGTGACAATCATTACTTATCGTCTTTAATCCTTTCTCCATGTAAAGAATTTTCTATCCGTTCTGATCCATAATTTTCTATCCGTCACCCTATCCTTGTATATCCGCGACCTACTTTGATTTTTCTCGTTATGTAACACGGATAGAATCCTAATCCTTGCCAATCATTACTTATTCTCTTTAATCCGTTCTCCACAACATATATTCGAAAAAATATGGATTGAAACGGATAAGCAATATATTTATATTTTCTATCCGTTTCAATCCATAATTTTCTATCCGGCAACCTATACTTTTCTATCCGCGACCTACTTAGACTTTCCTTGTTATCAAGCACGGATACGATACTTATTCATGCCAGTCAATGCTTATCCTCATGAATTTTTTCTCCGCAGAAAGAATTGGCTAACTGTTCTAATCCTTAATGTTCTATCCGTCAGCCTATCCTTATGTATCCGCAACCTACTTTGACATTCCTTGTTAACTATCACGGATAGATTACTTATCCATGCCAGTCAATATTTATCCTCATGAATCTTTTTTCCGCAGAAAGAATTGGCTATCCATTCTAATCCATAATGTTCTATCCGTTACCCTATCTTTGTCTATCCGCGAGCTACTTTGATTTTTCTCGTTATGTAACACGGATAGAATCTTAATCCGTCCCAATCATTTCTCATCATCTTCAATCCTTTCAACATAAAACGTATTGCCTGTCTGTTCAAATACATAATTTTCTATCCGTCAGCGTATTCTTTTCTATCCCCGTACTACTTCGATTTTATCTTGTCACCTATCACGGATTGAAAAGGTATCCGTTACAATAAATGCTTATCCTCTTCAATCCTTCTATCCGTCACCTAATCCTTGTCTATCCGCGGACTATATTGATTTTTATCATTATGTAACACGGATAGAATATTAATCCGTGCCAAGCATTACTTATCCTTCTTCTTCTTCTTCTGTCCGTTATAATTCGTGATTTTCTATCAAATACGAATTAGCATTCTAGTTTTCACTGCAGATACATACGGATAGAATTTTTTTTATTTAAACTGATACGCGAGGATAGAATATTATTAGTTCAATGCAGATTCAAAAGGATAGACGCGGATGGAGTATTACTAGTTGAAGTCTGATTGAAATGGATAAATATGGATAGCATATTTTTACTTGAAGACGCATATAAACGGATAGATATGGATAGATTATTTTTAGTTGAAGATGGATTAAAAAGGATACATAAGGATAGAATATTTTTCGTTGAAGACGGATTAAAACGAATAAATAGGATACCATCTCACGGATAGATAAGGATAAAAAAGTTCAGATTGAAACGGATAGGGGCGAATTAAATTCCACTTTACGTATTGAAAATTATTCAAACGGATAAAGATTTCAAAATCTAACAAAGGATAGAACATGATTGAAAAGGATGCAAATTCCTATCCGTTTGAATCCGTTTACTTCCAGCAGGGAAGTATTCGAAAATTTCCTGTTCAATGGTTGACGTGACAATTATTGAATCCTTTTCAATACCGTTTTTGTCCTCGCGTTTTGGATCCCCATAGCAGTAGAAGTTATCTATAAAACTGGATGCCTTTCTGTACCCTGCAGTGCCGACAATATTTTTCTGAATACTTATGGATGCCCCAAATCGACTATGAAATAGAACATTTTTAATCCCTTTTCACATGCACATTTCGCTGTTCTTATTGATTGCTTTTGGAATAATAATGAGGTTAAAAGCATTTAAAACGCAGTATTAGTCATTTTAAGTTGTCAAGATTTATTGCTAGATAGATAGCTGTGAAGAAAACTAATTTTTTAAATTTTATTTATCATGATTTTATATTTTTACATTCTCATTCATGAGAGTGTAATATAATCGTCCAAATTTTCGACCTCTGGTTTTTAACGGATCTTCACGTTTCGGCACTCACAGAGTCCGAAAATCATAAAATTTGAAAATTTTGTCCGTGTCTGTCTATATTTATGTATGTATGTATGGTTACCTGAATGTTGTAGCCACGCTAACTTTCGAAGGATTTGTCCAATCGAGTCAGCCTTTGATAAACATTTTAAGGGTCCTAAAATGAAGGTCAAGTTTGTTAACCAGACATGTATTTCCAACAAAAATAAAAACTTTAGAGCATTTTGAAAATTTGAAGTTTTTTTTTCAAGTTTAAAAATCGTTGTCCATGTTTCTTTTAGATGGGAGAAAGTGTTGAAAATTATCCTAAAGAAAATTTTAATTTCGTTAAGAGTTCAAAAAGTTATATACTTTTCAACATTTTGAAAATTTCCAAAACATAGAAAAAAAATATTTTTCTAATAGATTAAAAAATTTCAATCAAAGTTTTTACTAGATATGAAATATATATTTCGAAACTATCCTTATAATAGCATTTTCAAAGTTGGAAACAAAATTTTTTAAAGAGTTTCCGAAATTTTTGTGAAAGTTTCTTCTACACGACAAGAACACTTGTCTATATTACTATATTATTGTAAACATTCATTAAAATAAACTTCTTTTTCGTACTTTTAGATTTACTCATTTCAACAATGTTAATTATATTTAATGAGGAAATCTAATTTTTAAAAACATTTTAACGAAAAACATACCAATTTCTCATATTCCGTTTCATTTGGTTTACATGGTTTTATTTTTCAAAAGCAATCGTCACATTTGGACAAAATCGAGTGCGAAGCACGAGATACGTGATAAGAATGTGTTCGTTAAAGCTGAAGGAGCTTTAACAAAGAGAATTCACAATCATCAAATTACAGTTGTTGACGCTTTGACCTTTAATTTTAAAAGGTCTGTGCACAAATGTGTGGGAAATACCTTATCGAGCGCGAAGCGCGAGATAAATATATTCTCGAGTGCGAAGCGCGAGAACCAACAATCGCGCGCCCTAGGCGCGCTCAAACCTGCAAGTGAAGCGAGCCGCGTGCAATGAGAATGTACCCGCGCAGCGGGCATATTTTTTTGATTGATCACATTTAAATAAAGTGAGAGTTTTGTGATAAAGTGATGTATTTTTATGCACAACCCTACTTGATTTTACAAATTTTATGTTTTTGTAGCGCCTCCTGAAGCGTGAAACGAAAATAGTGTTTTGAATTTAATTCAGGTTACGTTTGACAGACCCAATCGGCTTTGAAAGGGTTTGGAATCCAAATATTTTCGCTACCTACTAGGGTATTCAAAAAAGAAGGACAGAAACGGCATTCCTAGGTATTGAACATTTTAATACCTTTGAATGCAAGCCTTCTTACCGGGTTCCTAGAAGTCCTCCAGGATGGCGAATTCTTTGGCCAGGTCCAGATCCAGGTCCTCCGTTACGATCGCACTTCACACACGATGTACTACCGATGGAAGATTTCAACTACAGAATCTTGGCAGTGATGGCAGAAAAAAATTTTTGTGACATAATTTATAATTTCTTAAAATAGTTAATTAATTGAAAGGATTTAAAATTAATTGAAATAATTAATTTTAATTTTAACTTTTAAAAAATAGCTCATTCCGAAGACAAAAATGTCAAGTTTCGTTTCTGAATAAAATTTAGGAAAATGCTTCGAGTCCTATTTATGTGACTGCTACTGTGCGCTCATAGGAGAATGTTATTATTACGAAGGGATCGTAATGGATCCTCTTACAGTTTCTGAAGATGTCGATCACTTTATAGTGCTATCCTGCTGTGACGATCAATAGAACTGGTAGGAACATTCCTTGGAAATTATTAAAGTTTAAGGTACTTTTTCTTAATTATTATTACACCGCATGTCTTAATATGTTCTTAATCGTTTACGGGACATCTGTACTATAAAAATTACTTATTATTTAATTAGAGATAGCTCAGTCATCATTGCAGCCGAAGCAAATAAATTTCGCAAAGAAATGCCCCTGCCGCCTATTTCAGTACTCTTGAGCCCTGGCAGGACAATTTTTTCCTCTACAGAGGGCTTATAGAGCTTTCATTTACGTTTTTTTTATCGTGCTGGTCGAAATATAAACTTAGTTAACTTTAATTGGTTGCACTCGAGTTGCGGTCCGCGGACAGAAAACCCTTCATTTCCAAGCCGCGGTCACTATAAGTCGGAGAAGTTGCGTTCCGAGCTCTCTTCCCCCACCCGTGCGACGAACTCATGGCAGTAATGACGGGGGGGGGGGGGGGCTTAATATGTACGAAATGGGTACGCACGTATAGAAAATCACGATAATTGGCAGTGTCTTATTCTTTTAACAATTCGATTACTATAGGGGGTTGTGGATTTCATTTAGATCACAGTTGGTGAAGAAAAATCCAAGAGCTCGGATTAAGTAATGAATATAAAGACGAAAAATCAGAAATAGGTTCTTTTTTGAAAAACTTGTTTGGTCTTGCATTTTTAAATCCGTCTGATGTAGCTAAATGTTTTAACGAAGACCTTAAAGCTATCCAACCATTAGACAGTAGAGTTCAAAAGTTTTGTGATTATATTTCAAAAACTTATATTAAGAGTGGTTCAATTTTTCCACCTGAAATCTGGGCTCAATTTTCTCCAAAAATACATCGAACAACAAATGGTTGTGAGGCTTACCATTCGAAATTAAATACTATGTTTAGAAGTGCTAACCCAAACATTTATAATTTGGTCGAAGCTTTGTTAGAAGTCCAAACGAGTGCCTACATAAAAATGAAAAGCAAGGGAAAAAAGAGAAAAGAAAAAATAATAGGATTGTAGTTGTATAAAATAAAGTGAAATAAATATTGTGGAAGCGTAAGGGAAATATGCTGTTAATCTTATCATTTATTTCACTTGAGTTGAGTTATATTCATAATATATTATTATCAATTATTATTTTTTTATTATTATTATTTTATATATATTATGAATTATATATTTTATATATTATATAATAATATAATATTTAAAAAAAGTTAAAAAACCACCGCAGGGTCCCACTAAGAGCAACTGCCATCCAAAAAAATGTCAATAGCCCCCAGTAGCACCGCCGTAAATCAGACTTACGGCCACGTCTCACAAATGTGAGATGAGTGGTCATAGGCAACGACGAAATCACAACGACAGGCCGGCGAAACCCTCGTGTGTCTTGAGGACACGAAGCGACCCAAGGATTACAGCTTTCTGCATCCATCTCGCAAGTGCCTTGCCATATTTTTGGCACGCGGGTATGGCTTTAAGGTTACGAACCAGTGATAGTTTCGCACCTCCGAGAGCACCTATCACAAGGACAATTACTTGTACCGAATATTTTGGGTACAGTCGTTGTAGCTCTCTTTTAAGGTCTTGATACCTCTCCTCTTTTTCTTTCTCCTTTGCAGTGATGTTGTATTCGGACGGAGCCGAGAATTCGATCACGAATATAGTTCGTTTCTCGAAGTCTTGGAGAACAATGTCAGGCCTTGAGTGCACTACGGTGACTGCTGCCCGAAAATCGTAGTTCCAGAAAATTTGGCACTTCTAGTTTCGGACAATCGACTCTATCCCCCTTGGAGCGTTCCGCAGGGCAGGGTCGCGGCCAACACCGTAAGAGCGACAAAGATGTAATAAAGCACTCTTAGGGCCGCATTATGTCTATAGATATACGTCGTTCCTGCGTGGGTCGGACACCCTGATAGTATGTGTTCTAGGTACTCAGCGTGTGCATGACACGCTCTGCAACTATCACTGGGAACTTTTTGACATAAAATGCGGTTACGGTACGTAAGGTGGAAATGACACCGTCCTGGCATGCGAAAATAAAACCCTCTGTACCTGAATTAAGCCCTGATGATTTGAGGAAAGCAAAAGTTTGCTCCTTCGACAAGGACTGTTTTTCTACATTTCTGTGAAAGTTTCCGTGCATTTTCTTGTCGAGTAGCTATTGGTGAAAATTTTCACCCTCTGCTTCCTTCACTTTGGTTTTTAAAAGTGAAGCATCTAGATGAAGTAATGCACCTTCCTCACTTCTAAAGTTAAAATTCAGGCCAAGGGTCTCGGCCGCTTGCTCCGCGGCTTTGTAAAGGAACGCTCCTTCGTCAATCATCTCGTGGTTCCTGACCATCTTTAGGAGAGGATCTCTGCCATTCGCAACGATGTAAGCTGTACTTAGAACAATCCGGTTATGAAGACACTGGAGATTCAGAAGTCCGCGTCCGCCTTGACGGCGTGAAATATATAATCGCGGAACTGACGAATTGATATGCAAGCTTTTATGCATATGCATGATCTTACGTGTAGAGACATCATGGGCCTTAAAGTAGAGTAGAACCGGGACGGCAAGCATGTTAGTGTAGTTCTTGACAATATTTATAGCAGTTTGAAGTTTGCTTTTACCAGAGGCATAGATCTTCAGGTTATCTATATAAGATACATGAGTGACCTTATGCTCGCGCTGATTAGTGTCGCCACAGAGGAATCCAGGAGAATTTCGTAGTGCGAGAGATAGAGGCAGAAGTGTGATGCAAAAAAGCAAAGGGCTCATGGTATCACCTTGAAAGACGCCCCTCTGGAAGGTGACGTTGTTCGTTGTCAAGCGATAATTTCTAGATGAGATAGTAAATCTAGTTTTCCAAAGAGGCATCAATCTCTCTATGCATCTCACTATGTGTGGATGTACCTTCAAGCTTTCCAACAGACAGATGATAAGTCTATGAGAGGTTGAATCGAAAGCTTTCCGATAGTCAATCCAGGCCATTGCCTGTCAATACACCTGTCAATTAGCAGGTTCTCTCGACAGCCTGCTACACCTTTTTTCGAGCCACGTTGTTCGTACATCTCTCGCCATACAGGCTCAATTCGTCGAACACTCCTGTTGTTGAGGACAGCTCTAAAGCGGAAAAAGTTCTTCGTGCCTCTAAGTGCTTTTTTCACCTCTTCGGCAGTGATTGATGGACATTCCTCCTCAGATTTTATGAGGTGGTCGCAAAACTCCATGAAGCGGATGATATTTTCAGTATCTTCTTTCAACTCTAGCGTTTTCGGGATCTTGTACACCTCTCTCCAAAAAGTCTCTACGTCCTTGGGCTTGGGTGGATTTTTTACAGAAACAGGTAGATCGCTGAAGAGGCGCGATGGGTCAGCGAGAAACTGTTGATTCTCCCTGATCCATCTCTCCCTCTTCTGTATTCTCCTCCTTGCGTCAGATAACAGCCGTGTTTTGTCAACAATATGCTGCTTGATTGTCAGCAGGTTTGACTTGTTTAGTGTGTGATTCAAGATCCTTAGTTCTTGGGCGAACTTTCGAACCCTTTCCGTAAACGCTCTACCAGATGTTATGTAGTCAATCACACATTGAACACGGGACGCATTCTGTCTTGCCCATCCAATCTTCTTTGTTCAGTTGATGCAATCGTCTTTTGGTCTTTTGATCCATCGTCGGTTTCAGCCTTCGATTTGAATCAGCCAAAGCTCTCGCAGCACCATAAACTGAGCAATTGATGGTCCAGAGGTCGGACTCTTGCGAGATATCTCCACGAAGGGAGGCATCCATTTCAGCCAGATCTTGGGGCTTAGGAGGAACTTGCATGTTAACGGCTTGATTTCGCAAATACTGATGAGAAACGTGCTGAAGCTGTGGGTACTTATGGCACCACAGAGTGTGCATACGCGCCATAAAGCCTCCGCGAACAGGGATAATGCTGGCATCGTAGCAGTCTAGCACGTCATCCCTGAGTTGATCCGTCCACTCAATTTGGGCGTTTCGCCGGTTCGTCGTCGTGATTCCATCTAAATTATTTTCAGCACCCCGAACTCTAGGCTGATCGGCATTGTTTGCCAACCCATTGTCGGGTGCTCTGCGCGTTCGATTGTCTTGAACCGCATCTACAACATTTTGGTGTTTTGGTGGTTTCATTGTTGTTCCCACGAGCAGCTAGGGAAAGGGTTAGTCCATCCTTGTAGAGCCCCGCCTGCAAGGGTAAGGCTGATACTCTGAGAGGTCGCCCGGTATCCCAGAGTCACCGTTTGAGACACCTAACCCAGGTGCCATTCAGCTTTAGGCACGGTTGTTACGCCTTCGCTTAGGAGTTATTCCTTAGGGACCATCCCTGGAAAATTGTCCGCGACTGCTTGTTAATTATTGTAACCATATTCAAAACGGTGTAAGGGACATTTTGTCAACTTTTCAGGAGAGCGAAAAAACATTCTGTAAAATCGAAATCACCATTTAAAGATAAAACGAAAGTCAACTCCCGAGCTGAAGTATTACTGATTTGAGGCCAAAAAAGTTTGATCAGAAAAAGTTAGCCAGTTTAGAGGAAATAGATGTGGAACTTGACAATCTGAAACTGAAACTAACCTAAAATTGGAGCGGGCTCGGCTGCGGATTGAGATAAACAATTCCATGTTTAGTTTCTTAAAAAAATAAAAACTGAACGAGAATGCTGACCCGAGAATTTCACAGGTTTGAAAATCGGTTTGCGGTTGTGATTCAAAAGTATAATTTAGATTTTTTTTACAAAAATAAGAATATGCTTTCGAGATATAGGAATTCTGAATGAAAATAAAAAATTTTTGATCCAAAAAAGTTATTTAGTTTAGAGGAAATGAAATTTTTGTATGACGGTGTCGCGGTGTAACAGATTGTTTTTCACTTTTTTCATCGTAAAAGTAATTAAATGTGATTATTTTATATTAAATTTGACCTTACTTGGAATAAGTTTTGTTGGTAAATAAAAAACAAACTAGTTACATCACAAAAACTTCGTGTTTTTTGAAAAAAATGATAATTTAAAAAGTTTTCAATTTTTAGGTTAGGATGGCACTGATATGTTACTTTAAAAAATTTAATTTTATCATTTTATTTATTAAAAAACGCTTAGGAAGAGAAATATTATTTACAATCTTCCCACTTTTTCTCCACAGCGTCTCGGCATAATTACAATTTATTGGTTGTAATTAATAAAAATCCGTAAGTTTAAGTCAACACGATTCACGCTACATAACCAACGACGTTGCGCCTGCGCGCGCTGCAATCGTGTCATGCACAGAATGTGCGTTCCCCCGTTTTGTCACGCCAACTTTTTATTGCTATACTACAAAATGCGATTTCGAGCAAATCCTTTTAACAGGATGTGTATTTGATTTTTAAATAATTTTTGGGCCAATAAACCCATTTTCGTCAAAATGTCCCTTACACCCTTTTGGACCGCTGCCCTTCAGTTATGGACAATACATATTTCCCAAAAAAATTTAAACACGCCAGCATCAAGTATAAGTAGATACGTATGAAATGCTGCCAGTCCTAAGCCTGGAAAAAGTGTGGATGGAAATTTTTGGGGGGAAAAAGGGGTCGAAGGGAATGAAGGAAGCCTCAAGTGGAGAGGGAAAGGAGGATCGGAGGGGAAAGGTCCCTGGCACTAATCCCAGCCCGCAACTTCACAAATGCCCTCTGTGGATTTTCACCATAGACCGCAATTCGTGTGCAGCGCTTTAATTACCCCCTTTAGGCCACTAATTGCCCTCTACAATATGGTGTAGATTTCATTGTGCTGGCTAACGGCAGGTTAATAACGAAAAAATCGATCGCTAAGAATCCATTTTTATCGCACCTTTGACCGACTTGGCGCTGGCAGGAGGGCCATTTCTTGATCGTCTATGAGCCTAGATACACCGGCGAGCCTACAGTGGGCCGGCTTACTATAAGCTAGCTTAAATACGAGAGTGGTTCAGTTTCGCGTCGGCACAAAAGCGTTTTCGGCAGTGGCTCTCTGTCGCACACGTGGAGTCCCTACACTGAAAAAGGTACAGGAGCCCTGTGTTACCACAGCGTAGCATGAGTGTGCTAAACGTGCACACGTCAGCACGCCTTGTAGATAAGGAGATCATCCCTACTCTTTTAGGCCAGTTTCTCTCGCAAAAGTTAAAGAGAGACGCCGTACCAGGCTTTAGGACGTCTGCTGCTCTATGCTGAAAACATTTGAGTAAGCAGGCAGCCTGTGGCGTATAGCCGTGATATGAAACGTGCGTTGCACTATACTCTATCCTTTGAGCGAACCTCCGTCTCGATTTTAGGATCGCTGCGGTCCTAAAAGTGTAGCGCGGGTTTGTATTCGGGTATGTCACGCAGGGCCACCTGCAATAAGTCGGCAGGTGTTTGCTCATGGTAAGCAGGCGTGACGTTAACGTAATTTAACATTATTGTTTGAATTGTTATTTTTATTTGAAACAATATTTTTTTTTCAATTCTAAAGTTCGAAAAAATTTCTTTCCTTGATAAAAATATTTGATTGCTCCATTTTTAATGAATTAATAATATTTATTCAAAGAAAAAACCATTTTTGAATTCATTATATTCGGGAATTTCCCAATTTGGTATTCTTATATTTTGGCAATTTTATAATTTCGGAAAATTCATTATTCGGGAATGTACGAATTCGGGAATTGTACCGTTTCGGGAATTTTACTTGTTAGAATTTCTCAGTCCCGATTAAAAAAAATCTGAAAAATAATAAATATTCTAATATTATCTAAATGGAATTAATTTTTTTTCGGATTAATCGGATTAACTCTGTTTGGTTCGGATACAGATACCAGAATAATTCGGATGACTTCGGATTGGTTAGGAATGAATTCCCATTTAAAACTTCCACCAGGAATATCATTATGAAAACTGTATGTCCCAAACAAATCATTTGGGCATTCTAACAAGCATTATAAAAATCGATACTGAACCCAAAAAACAGGTTTTTACGAATGTGTCTGTCTGTCTGTACGTCTGTCTGTGAACACGATAACTTTCGAAAGAATTGACCGATTTGACTGGCCTTTGGTATACTCTTTTAGTCTCCTAAACTAAAGGTCAAGTTCGTTAGCCAGCCATTTTGGATGAAAATTCAAAAAGTGAGGGCATTTTGAAAATTTTTTGGACCGTTTTTTTCAAAATTTGGAAATTATATGTACGGCTGCTAATAGTAATTGAAAATTCAAATATTTTATTCTTATGACATTTTGCGATAAAATGAAAATTTTCCGAGTTACAGCATTTTCAAAATCCAAAAGAAAAAACGAAAAATCAAATTTTCAGCCAAACAACGCACGATACGAAAAAAAGTCACGACAAGAA
>CAKNYM010023776.1:0-10159 GCA_932195095.1 Andricus curvator
TAAAGAACCATGATCGTAGCTTCCGGAGCCTACAACTTCTCACATAATAATATAATTAATCAAATAACATATTTATTATAATGAGTTAATTGAATTGGAAAATTCAAAAAAAGGGGGGAAAAATTAAATCACCCTGAGGGTTTATAAAATAATTATTTAACACGTTTTTAATAAAAAAAAAAAAATAAAAAAATTCGCCAAAAAGATTCGATCGCGCGACAGCGTGCTCCTCAGCCAACCACCTTACCGCTGTACCACTGACTTCGCTTGGAAAAATCTCGTGCGCCACGGTAGATACTCGTATAGCACGACAATCGTGATTTTGAAAAATTCATTAAAAAAAAACTAGGGCCCAATTACAAAAAAGCCGCTATAAGTGTCTAATATTTTTCGACGTTCTATCGATTTATACTAGTCTCATCTCAAAGTCAATGTCGCAGAGCTGGCCTTCCCCTTGTAAGTTAATATTTTTCGATGAAGCTAGCCTTGCACATGCGCATACACTCATGATATGCTACAACCCTAACCTTTAGATTTTTATAGATCAGTAGCTTTGCCATAATAGCCGTAAATTCTTAATATAGATACTAATTTTTAGTCGGACAAATTGAATGCATTGTTATTTTCATAATAGCAAAAAGATCTCTTCGGCTGTATATTTTGTTTGAATAAGCTATAATTCTAGAGTTCATTACACGCTATTCTTTTCTCTTACATTCTCCTTGCATTACTAGTCTACGTATTCGGACCCTAGATTTAAGTACTAACTGCAAAAAGTGTGTCACTTCGCCCTAGGAGCGTGTGAATAAATTACAAAATAAATTACAATTCCTGATTTTTTCGAATTTTTATGATTCAACTTCAACTCCTGGCATGTTCTAGGAAAATAGTGGTAAGAACTTTTAATTCAACCAAAATGAACAGAATGTTTTTCTGTTCTTTGTCAATTCACGGGACATACAATCAGAAGACTGCAGTCGCCGCTCTACAGAGGGATTTTCGTCTTGCGCACGCCTCCACATTTTTTATGATAATTCGGAAATTAGTGAACATTTGAACAGTTTCTTCAGCTCATTTTAAAGAGGAGAATTCAAGGTTCATTTTGTAAGACTTTAAAATTTGTAAAAAAGTTACAGATTCAAAAGGGCAGATCCAAAATGGCGGCCAAAAGACTTCTATAAAGTTGGTACGAGGGGGCTTTTGAGGCCAGTGATTTCGATTTTGACGTCAAAAGTTTCAAACTAAAAATGAGAAATCCAATATGGCGATCAAAATTTCAACACTTTCACAGATATGTCTAAAGCTTGGCAAAAAGCGATTTGCAATGTCACCGTTAAGGATTTGATGTAAAAAGTTACAAATTCAAAAAATATAATGCAATATGGCGGCCAAAATTTTTACAGATTTGCCTTCAACTTGGTTCGAGGGTTTTGTTGAAATAGTCATTCACGATTTTGCAGTCAAAAGATACAAATTAAAAATATCGGATCCAATATGGCGGCGAACATTGAAATATTTTTTACATATTTATCTGAAACTTATGACAAGCTTTTTTTTAATCGCTGATTTAGCATTTGACGTTAAAAGTTGTGATTTTAAAATTTCAGATCTAATGTGAGAGCAGAAGTTGCAAGATTTTTACATATTTTTATGAATCTCTGTGAGGAATGCTGGAGAAACTTAGATTTTACAAACGTAGTTTTTTATTTGAACGCCTGCAGTGGGCCTACAAAAACTGTAGTAATTGGCGTTCAAATAAAAATATATATTGATAAAACCGAAGCTTCTCAAACACTCCTCCCTGAGATTCATTCAAATTTCATGCAAAGTTTTGTAATTTCAGCCCAAATATTATAACCGAGATTTTGAAATAATAACTTTTAACGTAAAATGCTAAACCAGCGATTTAAAAAAAACCCTTTGTACCAACTTTCAGAGAAAAATGTTAACATTTTAGCCGCCACAAATAACGCCCGTGTTTGTTAATTTATATATTAGTTTTTTACATGAATTAGCTTTCTTTTGTTTGGAAAAATAGTACTATGATGTAATTTCTGTTTTCATGGGTGTTGCATAATGCAATACCCATGAATTAATTAAATTTCAAATAATGACATAATTAAAAAGTGATTTACCCTTAAAAAATGCGCATATTAATATGATAATGTTTAATTAAAAGTGCGTCAAAACCCCCATCGACACTCTGCTAAACAAAATTTATTTGATTTATAATGAAGGAGTTAGAAATCTTAAAAATAAGTAGCATCCGAACATTTTATACATGGTGTCCCAGACTCAAGTGTCCGGACTTATATGGCTGTATAAACATTAAAAAAATAAATTGAAAATTCCTTTTCCAAAAATCAGTTGAAGTTTTAGTTTTTGAGTTATTAAATATTTAAGCTGTATTTAAGTCCAACGTAGAGTAGTGACTGCTATTCTTCCCTTGCTGACCCCACCTCAGCGGTCACTTCCATAACACTGCGTTGATATCACACTCACGTACACGCGCCTGTTTATACCGCGCTCCTGATTGGTCCAGCTTAAATATTTAATAACTCAAAAACTAAAACTTCAACTGTTTTTTGGAAACGGAATTTTCGATTTTTTTTTAATTTTCATATACCTATATAAGTCCGGACACTTGAGTCTGGGACACCCTGTATAATGAGAATCTCTATCATAAAAAAGACTTGGTTGGATTTGTATTCTTTTTAATTAAGTTCCTCGTTTTAGTTGAGATCGAAGATGTCGCACAGGGAAGAGGAAAGAGTAGCCAATAAATAAGTTATAAATGAGTTGCAACAATTTATTATAAATAATGACAATTTAAACTTATTGATTACTAAGAGTTTACCACAAGAAGTTAAAGGAAGACGTGTAGGCTTTTCTCTAATTCTTGGCCAGTATCTTTAAAAGAAAGGAAACTCATAAATTATGGCCCAAAGGAGTTAGATAAATGAAATTTAGAGTTTTAGGGAATTTTTACTTACCGATTATTGATTCGAATGAAGAATCAATGAAGTTTAGGTGATGAACCGTCTCTGTGACCTTCGTGTAGTGGTGTAGAAAAAGGGTTGTGCACTTTGATGTGAATTGGATGTCCAAAAGTTCTAGGTCCAATTTAGGATAGAATCAGTGCGAAGTAACCAAATATCGGAAATCCCAGATTCGGGTTTCCCAGTGCACAACACTGTCACAAGAGTACACACACTAACACGCGAGAAATACCGGTTTGAGACTCTAGACACTGGCAGTCGAATCGAATAAAATCGTAGAAAATAGAGAGGATCTATAGCTATGTTCTCCAGCTTCCACGTGCTTCTATACTCTATATTCTATATCTACACAGTATACGCTATAGTTCACAACTTTCTTACTATATTCTATACCTATACTCTCATGCTGAATATATATATATATATTTATATTTATATTTATATATATATATATATATATATATATATATATATCCTCGTTGTGATTTCATCGTGCTCTGTGACCACCCATTTCACGGTTGTGAGAGGTGGCCATAAGTGTGATTTACCGCAGTTCTACTAGGAGCCGGTGTCATTTTTAGATGGCAGTTGCTCTCAGTGAAACCCTGCGGTGGTTTAAATTATATATAACTAAAAATTTGTCATAACGACAACCACGGGATTTCGCCGGGAGCGGGTGCTAATTTGAAAAACTGCACCCGCTCCCAGCGAAATCTCGGTAAAATTTCAGCTATAACCACGTCTCACGACCGTGAGATAAGTGGTTACAGTCTGCAACGGACTCAATACGATGATCCGGCAAAAGTCTCGTGCACCATGAGGACACGGAGCGACCCAAGGACGACCGCCTTCTGAATTTCCCGCAAGTGTCTTAGCATTTTGTTGACACGCAGGGATGCCTTTCAGGCCATTAACCAGTGAAAGCTTGACACCTCCAAGAGCGCCGATGATCAGGACGATTAGCTTAACAGAATATTTCGGGTATAACCGTCGCAACTCCCTTACAAGGTCTTTATACCTCTCTTTCTTTTCATTCTCCTTAGCTACGATGTTTTTGTCAGCTGGTGCCGAAAATTCAATACCGAACATGGTTCGCTTCTCGAAGTCAAGGAGAACTATGTCAGGCCTTGAGTGGTTGTAACGGGTTATGTTTTCTTTTGTTTTCAGGAAAGATAAGCATTTTGGGAGATATTTTTTTGTCTTGTGTGGGGCTCCCCCCCCCCACACACATATCTCCAAGTCTGCATATCTCGAGTTTTGCATAGTATTCTATAAAGAAAAATAGTGTTCAATACTCGAGTCTTCATGGGCGATTTCGTCACTGCTCGTGTGAAGGGGTCGCGTGAACCCGAGAGTAACTACTTATAAAGGAGAAAAAAATTATATAGCTTCCTATTAGAAAAATAATTTTTACATTAAGATAAGTGATTATTTTGCAAGAATCATTCTTCTAATAGAATAGAAGGAGATGAGAAAAAACATGATTAGAAGTTTGAATACATAGGTAAAAAAAATGCCTATTGAGGGCTATAAGAAAAAAAACCGAATACGTGGTGTGGTCCAGGGTGGATTCTATGCAGTGAGGATTATAGAACTAAGTCTAGGTCTAGATCTAGGTTTGTTTAATTTTCGAAAATGGAAGAATGTTATAGAAAAAAGACGTCGAGGAGGTTAGCTTAAATTGAAGGAAAGTGTCGGATAAGAGTAAAGGAAACATTAGTTTGTTACTCTATGTGTAAGGGCTTCTAAAAGGTGTCGTGAAAGAGAGGTATAGGAGGCAATAGTCCCTTGTAAATCCTTTGTTAGATTTTCGATTGAACTTGGCGTTAAAATCTACACATTTGTTAAAGTCTTCGACCCTTGAGATGATTTTAGAAAGATTTGTAATTTTTTGAGAAATCAAATTAGGAATAAGAAGTAAATTATCTTAGGGTGAATATAGAGATCAATTTTATGACTACTCGCATTGCAAACGTCAGATTTCTGCGTACATCCTATAATGAGTTTGATTTGTTCTCAATTATCTGATGCTTTAAATTATATAATTCGAACATGTCTAAATAAGATAAGAAATTATGTTCTTCCGAAAGGATTTGAACATCAATAATAGGCTCAAGATAAACGCCTAATGAGTGTGAAAAAAGAGAATCGATGTACAAGGTTGTCGCATCAGATAGGGTTACTAGCAATAATATCAAGAAGATACAAGGTGAAAGTTGGTGTTTTGAATTCATTTTGCTTCTCAGAAGACTGTAAAATCTAAAAAAGACTGTAATTCATCATTTAATGACTCTGATTTCTTTTTCGATGACATCACACCTGAAATACTTTATGAAAAAACACTTGAAATCAAATCAAATGCTATTGGGACTGATGGAATATCAATCAAAATGATTAAACTTGCCTTTCCAATTATCTTTCCTATCCTATTGCATATTTATAATGCTTCCCCTGTTATTTGCCCAATTCCAAAAATTTCCAAACCTACTACCCCGAAAGACTTCTGGCCAATTTCTATTTTATGTGCACTCTCTAAACCACTTGAAAAAATTGTTCACTTGCAATTTTCCAGATTTCTTGAATTATCTAAGGCCATTGACCCGGCGCAATCAGCTTTTTGTGCAAAACATAGTACTCTTACTGCTTCCCTTAAGGTAACGACGGATCTCAAATAATTAGCTAATTAGCAATGGATAACAGGGAGATCACGATTGTTGTTCTGTTTGATTTTTCGAAGGCTTTTGATATGGTTAAACATGAATTACTCCTACAAAAGTTGAAATATTTTAACTTGTCAAACTCTGTCATCAAATGGTTTAGGTCGTATTTTAATAATCGGTCTCACAGAATTCTTGCCAGCAACACTATGTCATCTGCATACGCTAGTGACCAAATTCTAACCCCTCCTATCCTGACTCCTTCTACCACCACGGCCTCCAGCTTACTTTCCATATCCGCAATTAAAATCGCAAAGAGCGTTGGGCTAAGCGGACACCCTTGTCTTAACCCCCTATCCATCCAGAATCCCTCCGAAATCCCCTCCCCTCCTCTCAGCTTTTCTATGGTCTCTTCTACTCCCACCATCCCTCTTCCTTGCATCTGAGCCCTGAAATGATTCTTTAAAAAACTCCCTCCACTCCTCACTCCCTATCTTCTCGCTTATCCCCACTCTACGCTTCCTAAACCTACTTATTATCTTCCAGGCGTCCCCCTCTGTCTTAACATTTCCCAACTTCTCTTCCAGATTTTTCTCCTTTTCCTGTTCTTTCTTCTTACACGTCAATCTAAACCCCTTCCTCATTTCTACGTACTCCTTCCTTTTCGCATTACCCTCTTTCCACTTCTTGTACTTCCTCTTCACCTTCCTTTTCATCTTTTGACATTCCCTATCCCACCACGGCATCACCATTCCTTCCTTCTTCTTTCTAAATACCTTATTTTGCACACACCCTTTCACCTTCTCTTTCCGAACCTCCCACCTGTCTTCCACCGACTCCCCTTCAAAGCGTACCTTTCCTAACTGCTCCTGATACTTCTCGATCGCCTCCCTCGTCCAGGTGACCCTCTCCCCTATCGAGACTTCTTCCCCACCTTGCCTTCCGCCACACTCCCCTCTTGTCCACAGTCTTACTTATCCTCCATCCTGTCCCTTAGAATCTCCCCCTCCTTATTTATTGTCTTATCCTTCGATTTCCTTTCGAAGCTTTCCCCTTCCCTGTAAAGTCTCCCTTCCCTTCCCATCCTCGCATTAAAGTCCCCAACCAGTACCACCATACCCTCCTCTCTTTCGCCTAGCAAGTCTTCCATCCTTTCTTTAATTCTTTTCATCCCATCCTTATTTTACACTGTCACAAACTTACACGTTAACCCTCCTATTCTTACTTCCCTCATTTGCTCTCCCTCCCCCTCTTCCTCTCCAAGAACTTTTTCCTCTTATCCATCTCTAACCCCCCTTATAATTCCCCCACTGGCCCTTCCTTTCTTCTTCACTCTGACCGCCCCCTGGAGTCTCCACCTGTACCCCCTTGGCAGCTTTGGTTCTATTCTATCCCATTCCTTTCTTTCTACCCACGTCTCTACCAGTCCCAAAACATCAAATTCCTGGATATACCTCCAGAACTGCTCATCCTTCTTCTTTGTCCCTGCTACGTTCCAGCACAGCACCTTCAGTACTCCTCCAGCCTGCATTACACCCACCCTCCTACTTCCTACGAAACAAATCCCCCTGTACTTCCTTTAATACCTCTTTCTCCTCGTCCCACACCCATATTTTCTCGTTTACTCTTATTTTCCGATATCCTACCTTCGCTGATCTCCCTTCTCTCTTCTCCTTCCTAGCCCTGTCGTAAAGCATTCTCTGCACATCCCTTTCCTTTCTCGTCAAATCGTGATCGATGAAAACTCCCTCATCCTTTATCCTATTCTTATTTCGCATTACCCCCAACTTTTCTTCCCAGCTCTTCAACTCCACAACCGCCACTTCCTTCTCCTTTCTCCACTCCAACTTAATTTTCCCTACCATGCCTTTAACCCACCATATGCTCTGCAGCAGCGCTTCCACGCCCTCCCTTTCTTTTCCGCTCTTTAGCTTCAACCCACTTAGCACGATATTATTTCTCCTGTCTGCCTTCTCTTTTCTCTCCATTCTCAACTCCATTGCCCTTATCCTTTCCCTATCCGCCCTCTCCTCCTTTTCATTCCTACGCTCTCCCACTTTCTCTTCTATCATATTCTCTACTCTCTCCCAAATACCTTTAATCTCACTCCCCCCACCCCCGTATCCTACTTCCATTTCCGTCCTGCCCTCCACCTTCTCAAGTCTTTTTTCCGTCCTTTCCTTCCACACCATAATCTCCTCTTCGATCTGCATTATTTTAACTTCTTTTTCTTTCCTTTCCCTCTCTAACACTTCTACTCTCTCCCTCAGCTCTTTCACCTCCTTTTCCCATTTCGCATCTCTAATTCTCCATTTTTCGGGAGGGGGGGGGGGGGCTACGTGTTATCCCGCTTTTTTTAAACGGGCTCTTAACCTCGCTCTTTTCCGGACTCTCTTGGCTGTCTCTCTTCCTCTTAAAGAGATCCTCCCCGTCACTTGCGCTCGACGCTCTCTCCCTTACCTTCTCGCTTCCTTCGTTCCCACCGTTCCGTTTTCTCCCTCTCCCCGAAGCGCCGCTCGACACTTCGACTTCTTATCTTCCCAATGCAACCCACACCACCCTACACACCTCCTAGGCTTCCACCCTCACACTCCACTCACACCTTTTCAAAGTTCGTTTTCTCATAAATTCTTGAATAAATTTAGAATGTTAAATATTTAATCCATTCTCGTCTTTATTGTTTAAAATATGTATCAGCCTTGCTCGTAAATCGTCCCTACGTTTTCCCTCTCCTGAGTTGTCGGGATTGAACTAGTTTAATTTTTCTTTCCACTAAAAACAATAAATTCTAAATTCTCAGTGGCGTCTCCACAGGCCCCTGGCGCCGGCACCAGACATTTGGTCTGGTCTATTTTTCCAAAGTTTTCAGGTCATGAATTAAAGCAAATAACCACGTTGAGCTGCCAAGTAACGGGTAACTGAATTATTTATTTTATGAAAAATCCCGTTACAACTTGCTTAGCTAATTGAGGGTTTTTTTAGCAAGATTTCTGGTAACTATTTTTCGGATATTTCCTAAATCTGCAGGTTTTTGATTCGGCATTGATTATTTTTAAATTCGGACATATTACACAGAAATAATGAGTGTATATATGAAAAATTACCGAAAATTTCAGGAAATTTTCGGTGAATTTGTATATTACCGAAAATTTCCAGAAATTCAACGTATCCAAAGGTTTTTGGAAAAAATCCAAAAATTTCCGGAAAATGGAAAATTGCTAAATTTTCAAAATTTCCGGAAATTTATGAAAAGTTGCTCAATCATCGGAAACTTCAGGTATCCAAAGCTTTTTGGAAAGATTCCAAAAATTTCGAGAAATTTATGGAAAATTGCTAAATTTCCGGTAATTTATGGAAAATTACTAAATTACTGGAAATTTCAGGTAGCCAAAGATTTTTGGGAAAAATTTAAAAATTTCCGGAAATTTATGGAAAATTGCTAAATTTCCCAAATTTCCGGAAATTTATGGAAAATTAATCAATTACCGGAAATATCAGGTATCCACAAATTTCTGAAATTTTCGGTAATTTAACGGTAATTTACGGTAATTTATCCGTCACAATCAGTCTCTCAAGTGTCAAATCATAATGAAGTGAGGTTATTATTCCGGCAGTCCTGGAAAGTAACTCTGATTCGAAATGCGCAAGCGCAACAGCGAGAAAAAGTAATCTGGCTGGAACTGCGCAAGCGCAGCAGCTAGAAAAAGTAATCTTTCTCAAAGAGCGCAAGCGCAGCACCTAGAAAAAGTCTTTTTATAACTGCTTTTTACCACGGCTTTGTAATTGGTCACTTGCCGCACGCAATACATGCCTCGAAAAGCGAACATTTCGTGCGTGCGTTACAAAAAATATATTAACATATATATACGTCACGGGACGTGACATATATGGGGCATAATTTCTGAAGTGTACCCACCTCGAAAATGAAAGTTGTCCGATCGGGCTAAAAATTGGCCCAATTGTAGTCCTATTAGATAGTACTCCTCACACAAAAAATTAATTCATTTTGATAATTCTTTATCAAAATGGAGGGGGTACAATTTTTGGGTTTTTTAAGCAAAGCCTTACTTTCAAACGTTTGTAACTTTTGTCCTATTGCCTTAAACAAAATTTCACTTCAAATATTTTCGATAGATTTTTTCACAAACTTTCTGGTGGTAATAACGATTTTTTTTTTAAAGTCAACATTTGACCCGAATTTTTGAAAATCAAAAATAAATTTGCCTTTTTTTCAAATTTGGGCTGAGATTTTTTCCTATAAGACCTCCAATTTTCAGAGTGGCAAATTAATTCCTGTTTGAGTAATAGAACGATACGTAAACAAGATTCCATGATAGGGCGGGTGGCGCGCGATTTCCCCTAGTGCGCTCACGCCGTGGATCTTTGTGCAACGCTTTAGTGCCAGTTTTTCAAGTTAAATAATATTAAATGCTACTAGAATAACTGCTCTCTGCAATTCTGTGCATCATGAGAATGTCAAGTTGATGTTGAATGAAATAAATA
>CAKNYM010023777.1:0-17386 GCA_932195095.1 Andricus curvator
AGCAGAAGCGGATGACGTACACGTTCCAGTTGCGTCGGGATTGGTTGATTTTAAAGAACCATGATCGTAGCTTCCGGAGCCTACAACTTCTCAAATAATTTAAAAATAATGACACCCCTGCCGAAGTAGTTCTTGTGTTGGCATCGCGGTAGGCTTGAACTTTCCTCTTATGACTTTGAAGGCTATGTTGGCTCTAGCATTGCTGCTAACCGGGTTTTCCATTCCAGACAGGCAGAGAATGGAGAGGAAAGTGACTAAGAGGAACACCGAAATCCATACATTATCATTGAGAGTATTTTTAATATTTTGAAACACTTGTCGCTTCCCGAGGATCGTCGTGCACTGCTAGAGCCACCGCTGGGGGCCACAGCATGCGGGACGTTGGTGATGGTCAGCTTCGATATGGTCAGGTAGATCGCACTAATCAAACAGCTGGTCAGCAAGAACATCTGAGACAAACGGTAAACAGTGGAACGTCAACTGTACGTGCTGAGGATACTTTGGCTATCGTTAGCAATTTGCAGCGAAACACCTCAACAGAAATACCGTGGGAGAGCATCATTCGAGATACCACAATGAAAGAGGTAATAAAAATAGGTGCGTCTCTATTATAAAAGTGCGAAGTTTGAAACCAAAAACGAAAAGGGATACAAACTCAGGACAAAGTTTGCTGCAAATTATCCTCACATAAAGGAAGTTGTAGTAAGAAAACTTATCACTAAGGTGAAGGACATCAGATATAATATTCTTTTCTCAGAAGACCGAGCAATGGAGATTAAACGACAGGTTGATTTGACGTAGAAAAACGTCGATAATGAACATCAGTTGATGATCCAGTACCATCACGTCCTCCAGAGGCAGATGGCCTGATTCTATGAGAGGCAGAAGCAGAGGTTCAGCAAACAAGAAGACGATTAAGATGGACTTACCATATGAACAGAGATGTTATGCGCCTTTATTTCTTGGCACAGAAAAGTGGGGAAATATGAGGAGAGAACACCATTGACTCTTTTTACTTAAGTATCCAGAACTAGCCACAAAAATAGATGAGCAGAATCTAGCAGACCAAAAACGCTCAATATCTGTAAACGGATTGTTTTCGGCTTTTGAAGTAACTGTCATCAAAATTCAAGTGAAACAGCAACTTCCTGTTAATGAACTCCCCCTGAAAGTGTGGATAATGAAGACATGATTAAAGTTAAAGGCATATGTGTGCTAAGAATAATGAAGATCAACTACCGGATTCATGAGAACGACATCCAGATATTAACATTTCCGTTAATGTAAACAACGAAATCCCAGAAAAACTACACAAGAATAAATGAGCAGAATCTAGCAGAACAAAAACGCTCAATATCTGTAAATAGATTGCTTGCGGCTGTTGAAATAGCTGTCATCGAAATGGAAGTGGAACAACAGCTTCCTATTGATGAATTTTCCTTGGAAGATGTGGAAAACGAGGACCTGATAGATGCTGAAGGTATAGGTGCTAGGGATAATGAACATCAAGTACCGGATCCACTAGAACCACTTCCGGACATTAATAACGATGATCTGAACAGCCAAATCCCAGAAAAACTACAGCAACTTGAAAGGAATTTTGGTCATGCTTTACTAGAGTTCAGACATGTAGAACCAACACAAAGGCATTCTCTGCCCAAGATGAACATCACAAATGATCTGCGTGTACTAATAGAACACCTAAACATCAAGGTTTTACCTATGATTTGAACGCAACACTAACTGCGTTAGAGGTGCAAGCTCTTGTGCATTGTGCAGCCGTGTCAGCCATTAGAACGTTGGGCCGCAGAACTAGGCCTGAAAATGCAGTCCTTACTCCAGGAAGGGAACGAGATCCACCATGGATAATCAGGTTGGATATAGATGTCAGCAAAGTAAGGTGCAAATTGGGTCGATTGACTCAATATAAGATAGGAAATAGAACCAGAAAGCTGATATACCATGTTAATAAAATTACGCCAGCTTTTGGAAGGACCCTGTACAGGTACCTTTGCGAAGTAAATTGAGGCGTAGGTTCCTGTACAGAAACGTATATAGGGTACCTTACAGGAAGCCATGAAAGAAATATTTGGAAGGATCATGTACAGAAACGCGTATAGGGTCTTTTACAGAAGGCCAACGCGAAAACTTATGTCGCTTTCAGCTATAAATTTGCAGTCCTTTTATTCCTTTAAAGATATACTCACTATCAAGAGAGCCAAGCCACTAGCGTACCCTCGCAGATTAGTTCCCAAGAAGGTTCATGTATAGGATCCTGAACAAGTTCTTGTACATGAACCCACGCCTCAATTCACTATATGTAAAGGAACCTGTACAGAATCATTCAAAGGTTAGCTTGCATACAGGTTCCTTTGCAGGATCATGTACAGTTTCCTTCCCCAAATTTCTGCACAGGAACCGTCAAAATTACCTGTACAGGTTCGTGTACAGGAACATGTGCAGGATCCTCCGAAGTTCCTGTACAGGAATTTTCAGTTGGGTCCCCTGGCGGACCGAACGAACGGAACGGATACGCTACAGCATATCCTTATAGTATCCACATCGTATCCTCTCCGTATCATGCAAGAAAAACTCATTAAAGAAGAAAGATTAACATTTCACTTGTTGAAATTCGGATTCTACGTGAAATTTTGAGTTAAAATGTCACAGAGTAATCGCAATAGTTTTTCTTGCAACATTAAAAACTTTTAAAAAATATAATACTTATCGATGACGTGCGCTGAAGGCGACTTCAAACGCATCGTCGTTCAGTAGCAGTTAATAGGCGTTATCCGTCGACGATGCGTTTGAAGTCGCCTTCAGCCCACGTTATCGATAAGTATTATATTTTTTTAAAGTTTTTAATATTGCAAGAAAAACTATTGCGATTACTCCGTGACATTTTAACGCAAAATTTCACGTAGAATCCGAATTTCAACAAGTGAAATGTTAATCTTTCTTTTTTAATGAGTTTTTCTTGCATGACATGGAGAGGATACGATGTGGATACTGTGAGGATACGCTGTAGCGTATCCGCTCCGTTCGTTAGGTCCGCCAGGGCTACTAACGGCAGAGACTTGATGTTCTTACTGCTAGACTGCGTCGGTACAAGAAATGTAGTTCACGAAGGCGCCTTTAAGACATCCCTGGAAACTTTTCACGTCTTTAAAAGGTCCTCAGAACGTCATCAAGACGTCCGCCATAAGACGTCT
The DNA here is from genome assembly GCA_932195095.1 of Andricus curvator. Lineage (NCBI taxonomy): Eukaryota > Metazoa > Arthropoda > Insecta > Hymenoptera > Cynipidae > Andricus > Andricus curvator. Next base: position 3,213 of record CAKNYM010023777.1, read on the forward strand.
ATAGGACAACATTAGAGCTTGTGTATACATTCGAGTGCCCGTATTAGAAAACAAAGATTACATCGTTTATTGGGATGTCACTATCCAGACGGATCGTTATATCCGAGCCAATCGATCCGACATCGTGATGCGTGAGAAAAAAGGTGGATGAGTCTACATCATCGACATTGCCTGTCCACTGAATTGGAATTTGGAGGCAACCTATACAACCAACATTCACAAGTACAGCGAGCTAAGGCATGAAGTAAAGACAATATGGCTGAATGTTAAACATGCATCTATTCATCCTATTGTGATTTTGGCTACATGCATTATGCACGCAAGGTGCACTGAACATCTTGAACATTTAGTAATCAGTTGGGTACTGGCAGCAGCTCAGAAGGTGGTTTTATTAAACTCCGGTTTCATTTTAAAAAACTTCCTAGACCGTTAGAAAGCAGGCGACTAAAAACCTATGGAGTAGTAGATGGTAGCTCTAAGAAAGCATCCAGAGGCGACTATTGTCACCTTCAACGCTCGCGGTCGCTGTGGAAGGACAACAGCGGTAAAAGACGAACTCCAAACTACACCATGCTCCTAATTTTATACCTATCACAACATCATCGCAACAAAATCTCAAACATCGTATTAAGTTGATTTATAATATCTACATCTCATCAGGCACTTGACCACTTGACCATCAGTTCATGGCTGATGATGAAAAACCGGGTTCACCTGAGAAAAAGTTTTACAAAAAGATAATGGCAATTGATTTCCATAATGTTGTTCTTAAATTTGAGATAATAATTAATTTTATTATTAGATTTCACTATTAATTAATTATAAAAAAGATCAAGATAGATAACAAGACAGATCCCCATTATGATTAGCCTCGGCCTAAATTTTTATTCTCTGATTCACATACGATTTAGGATTGTGTTATCACTGGTTCTAACCTGGTTACGTTCGATGTTATTTGATATTTATATGATGATATTTATTAAATAATCGAGAACATTTATTAAAGAAATAACTCTTATACGCCCAAAAACAATTGATACTCTTGCAAGTACATATGAATTACGCGGTCCGCTAGGGTCGGTATTTCGTAAGATATTTGTACAATTAAACATGCAAGTTATCGCCAGGGTTTTGATGATTTTAAGTCTTCACAATTGCACAATTTCAACTTTAAAGCATTCGATATTGGCAATTATTTCGAATATTTAGCGCCTAGAATTCAGAATTTTTTTACTCTTAGTCTAAAAAAGTAGAGTTCAAAATTTAAAACATTCAAGATTAAAAAGTTTGTAGCTTTATAAATTAAACATTTTTGTTTAATTGTAACCATTTTTACGTTTCCGCACCGCTTAAATATTAATACATGTTTTACTGTGAACCATTCAAAAATTCAAAATTTCTACGTTCAATGTTGAATTTGTTAAACAATCCGAATAAATATCATGAAAATGTGGATAATCTGTTTCAAATTACTAAAAAATTGTTTCTAATTTTTCTAAATGCTTGGAAAGCAATAATAAAATCTTCTTTCTGAATAAAAAAAATTTTGAGGTAATTTTAGGTAAAACATTCAAATGCAAATGTTTTTAAAATAGTCAATATAATGAATTTATTTCTCTTAAATTTAAAGCAAACTTCAAATTCACAAAAAATTACGGATATACATATTTAAAGAAATTACACTACCGTCGGAAATTGTCGGTACGATCAGCGAAAGTACTATTAAAAATCACTGCTGACTTTGAAACGTGATTACTCCTTTAAACATGCAGCGAGAAACTTTTTTAAAAACCCTGTTAAAAGCTTATTAAATTACGCGTCAATTGAACTCTAATAGTATCTTTAACCATTCGGAGAGAATATTCTGCGTGAGAAGTTTAAAAAAAAATCAAGAATTTCTCAAATTTTGTACCTCAACTTCAACTTGTGGAAGGTTGTAAAGTTGGAAAAAAAGGAAAGTTGTAGCAAAGATCCCAAATTCATACCACTTAGTCTCTGAAGTCTTATCTTCAATTCCAGCCAATAAAACTAAAAAAATCTTCACGGGCTCTCGAGACACGACTAAAAATGTCCAAGCCTCAAATGCCAAGTTTTAGTTGGCAATTACTGCTGTCGACCGCCAGAGTGGTGGTAGTCGAGAATTTCTCAGATTTTGTTTCTTAAATTCGACTCGTGCGGTAACTTAGGATACTCACGGCAAAAAATGAAATTGACAGGACATAATCTGTGAAATCTCATCTTGAATTTAAGCCAATAAAACTTCAAAAATACTCAAGGATTCCCAAGGTATAACAATAAATGTCCAAGCGTGTCTGCGTCGAGTCTCAGTCGGCAAGCACCGCAGATGGCCACACTCGCTGTTAAAGCGACTGAAATTCGGCGCAAATACGCTTGGACATTTTTAGTTGTATCTCAAAAACCCGTAAAGATTTTTCAAGTTTTATTGGCTTAAATTAAAGATAAGACTTCAAAGATTACTTGTTAAGAATTTGAGATTTTTGGGACAACTTTCCTAGGTCATGCCACAAGTTGAAGTCGAGATACAAAATTCGAGAAATTCTTGACTTTTTTTTTAAACTTCTCACCGAATTCTCTCCGAAAGGTCAAAGATACTAGAGATAAAGATATTAGAGCTCAATTGACGCGTAATTTAATAAGCTTTTCAACGGTTATTTAAAAAAGTTTTTCACTCCATTTTTAAAGGAGTAATCACGTTTCAAAGTCAGCAGTGATTTTTAATAGTACTTTCGCCGATCGTACCGACAATTTCCGACGGTAGTGTAAATTTGTTAGTACAATCAATTTCTCCTTCATTAACAATTCTATGACATTCCTAGCATATAGTATCCTTTCCGTAACTTGCAAAAAAAACTCTATAAAAACAGCCAGATGAATATTTAAATTGTTGAAAATATAATTCTACTTTAAAATTGCCGTGAGAATGTCATAGAGCAATAGATTTTTTTTTGCAGCGTTGAACATTTTTAAAAGTACAATACCTGTCATTAACGTCTGCTGAATACGACTTCAAGCTCACCGTAGTGTATGTAAGTAGCATATGCTACTTTAGCGATTATCGATGCGCTTAAAGTCTCCATCAGCAGTCGTTAATGACAGGTGTTGTCTTTTTTTTTTTAATTTTTGTCGCTGAAAAAAAACTATTGCAATTACTCCGTGACCTTCTAACGGAAATTTTAACGTAGAATCATAATTGCAACAATTTAAATGTTCACCTTGCTGCTTTTATTGAGTTTTTTTGCAAGTTACGGAAAGGATACTATGTGCATACTATAAGGATACGCTGTAGCGTATCCGTTCGGTTCACCCAGTCTGGAAGGGATGGGATGGCGAAGATCCGAAAAAAATGCAGACTACAAATTTTGGGTCACCTATACTCATTGTCCTCTTTGGTTCTTTTCAAATAATGCCAAGATTTATTTTTAATACATATTTATTATATGTTTACATATTTACAAACATTAGGTCACTGCTTTCGATCAAGCAAGTAAAAATATCGCGATTTTATAAAAGTGCATAAAACGTTTTAAATACAAAAATAACTCACTGGTCAAGAAGTTCTAAATTATGTAATACACACATCGGTTATGTGCGTTTATAAATGCATTTCTGATTTTTTTTCTGAACAATTATCTTATTAACTATAACAATGGAATTCATTAACTTTGTGATTACAATCTCAAGAGCTCAACTGTGTAAAATGATTTAAATTTCTAGAGAGTTCGTGACTAAATTGACAATGATGATATTAAATCACAGACATCGACTCTTTCAGCAATTTTCTATATAAATTATCTAAAAGTTTAATTGAAAAATTCATTTTTTTAATTAAATGTTTGCATATAACTTACTGGTATTTAATTAATGACCATTAAAACACCAATATTGGGAATCGAGCCTTTGGAAAACGTCTTAACAGAGATTTTTTGACTGCGAAAGTATTCATGTTTATAAAAGTTCTAGTTTTATCCTGATTTTTCGATTTTCTGTAGTGTCGGCACCCAGAAGTTGATGACTGTCATGTATCAGTGCTTTTCTCTCCTACATTAATCTCATTTTAAGGATCAACAAAAGAGATCATTATGTAACGAGTGCCTTTAGTCACTCTTAATCCCTCGTGATAGTGAGTTAATCTCCCCGGGTGCATCAGCATCCATCCTGGTTTCGTATCCGTGACTGCACAGTCATATCTGATGAATCTACATCCGCCACCCTCATAATCAACCCCAGCTTTGTTCAAGGCGATGTTTATCGTGTAGGTGGAACTATCATGATGTGGCCTCAAAGAAGGTTGCTCATCAGGCCTGTAGCGAACGACGAAGTTCATCAACGACCTTGGAGGCTACAAATTAAAGAAGAGGAATTAATAAGTATTTCGAAAATAAAGTTCTGAATAAATCAAATTGAAGCATAGACCCGCATATACACCCAATAACCACATTTTCGAAATCTTAGAAGTTAAAATAAGAGCCGGATTTAGGTCCTATGCCACCCTCAAATAAAGCCGCCCTTTTTAAAATTTCATTACTAATCTTTTTAATTGCAGAGTTGATAAGCAAAATAGTAACAATACGAGTAAAAACAGACGTGTTCTGTAATAATACAAACAAATTCTAAGCCGGCGTGCCGCCCATAAACCGCCCTTTTTCAATTATCATTACAAGTTTTTTTTTAATTGCAATGTTGTCAAACAAAAAAAGACAATACAAGTGAAGACAGAATTGTTCTGTAATAACAAAAAATACCGCCCCAAAAAAATTGCCGCCCTTTTCCAGTTTTCATTACTGGTTTTTTCGATTGTAGAGTTAACAAGCAAGAAAATGAACAAACGAGTAAAAACAGACGTGTTCTATAATAATGAAAAAATGCTAAGCCGCCATGCCGTCCTAGTTCTTCTTGGCCTCTGGTGTAAATGCGGCAGTGGTTACAATCAAATATTATCTCAAAATATGTTTTTGGTCTCGAGGCGTCTGCAAGTCTAGTTTCAATTGTTGTAAGATGAATATGTAATAACAAAGGAACAAAGTTATTGTTAGGTCGGAAGCTTAGTTACGTAACAAGTATTGGCAAAACTACGTGGAGACTTATGTAAGTGCAAGGTGCGTTTTCCCAAAGTTCGAATCATCAGCAGCTACATCATCTTCTAGAATAGTGTGCAAAAGCTTCTTACAATAGGAATTCATAACTTTAAGGAGATGCAGTTAAAGTGTCTTTTGGTTATATTGATATCCAAGGGAATAATTTACTTCCATGTCCTTGAGAATTTAATAAATGGAATTATCAAGTAGCCCGACTTCCGAATAATTTTGAGGCTTACGTAGTCCAAGTATCCGGTGAACATTTTCTGCTGCAAGGGGCTGACGTATTCTTTGAGAAATTCTAACCAAGCCTCGTCAAAACCAACTTGGGTCATGTGAATGTCGCGCGTGGGAACAGCTTCATAGCCAGTTTCAAGTCTGGGATCCTAGAAAGGGTTGGATAATTTTAATAAAATGATATCTTACATCGTGATAGTATCCGAGGAACACTAACTCCTGCAGAGGTCTGACATACTCCTTGAGTAAGTAAAGCCACTGCCGCTCGAAGTTTACTTGATTCATGTGAATGTCACGTGTTGGCACGTTTTCATAGCCATCTCTTAATCTGGAATCCTGTTGAAAAGTTTTATTAAGTACAAATATTCATAATTCAAATGGAGATCCAAATTCAGTATTCCTAGGAAAAAAATTGAGAAATTTCTTCAATTTGACATCAAATTTGTTCATGGAATTGTTCAAGACTTTTCTTCTCATTCGATCACCGAAGTAATTTGGGGGGTCCTAAAGTTTAAGGTGGGATCCGAACCAGCAGAACTTCGGTAGAAGTACGTAGAAAAATTTTCATTGGTACCGGCTTAAGGATGGAACTCCTGCCGATGAGCCACCAGAGCTCTTAAATTCTCGTTCTTCTTTGCCGTTCATTTTGCTCATAAGTTAGTGATAAAAGATAAAAAAAACAAAAAAATGTTTGATAAAAGATGATACATAACAAAATTTTCCCGATTTGTCACATATATTAATATTTAAAATGATTACTGACAACTGCTTATCTTCTAAATACTGAATAGAATATTGTTTTTGCAACTCAAATATTTCATCTTAAGATTAAAAAAATTGTGAGGAACAATCCATTGGTCTTCGTCCGTATTTCAAATATAAATTACAATTTTTACGCTTTGGATCCCCATTGTATACCATTAAGCCATTTCCCTTTCGGGGTAGGCGTGACACTACCCGATTCGGGTAGTGTTTCTAGGTTGATAACTTGTAGTAAATAACTACAAGTGTGGGTTCACCACACCCACGATGTGCCAACAGCACTCAGTTTTCTCGAATGGTCACCCATCCAAGTGCTAACCGCGCCCAACGCTGCTTAACTTCAGTGATCTGACGAGAACTGGTTTTTTCAGCGTGGTATGGCTGTTGATTTAATTAATAAACATTAAATAAATATAATAATAAACATTAATAAACAATAATTGTTCATTTCTTTAACTGCTTAAGAAATATACGTATAAATCTTGAGAAGACATAGTTTTTAATTATAACATAGATTTCACAGTAAAATAACAAAATTTTTGTTGATAACTGTAAAGTATAATTACAAAGATGAATTAAAATATGAAACATTACAGAGTACTTCATAAAAATAATTTACTGAATGAGAAATTTTCCACTGTATGCATGTAAAAATAAATTAATGGCATAGGCTGAAAGTATTGTTTTTTTTTTTTTTTTTTTTTTTTTTTTTTTTTTTTTTTTTTTTTTTGAAATAACATGCCAAAGATCAATACAGAAAGTAATTATTAAAAATTTATGTGTACCTTATTCGATCCATCAGACCATTGGCCAAAATTCTCCATAATTTCTATCATCTCTTTGGTCATTCTTGTGTTAATAATAGGGAACCAGTAAACATCTGGGCAAGGCTGGAAAAAGTATTATATTAATTATATTTAAAATAATATAGCAGAGATAATATTGACCATATTGACTTTATTTTGAATAACTTAAATGATAAATTCTTGATTTCTTTAAATTTCAAGATAAAAATTTGAAATTGTTTTCTTTTTAAGACTTGAAGTACTTGAAGGTTTAAAAATTAAAATAAGGAATTCTAAGAAATTTGAAATTCTACAGTTCAAATGTGTACAATGTCAATAAAATAAAAATTAATCCCCTTGATAAACATTCGAAAATTAAAAAATTCCACTTAATTCTGTTGGTCGATTTAATATCGTTTTTTCAGTTCTGATACAATCCCAATGAAGGAGACATAAATACAAACTAAAATCTGGAATTATTTGTACTTAAATTCTGAACATTTTTCAAAATGAATTACCTGTATAGGTACTTGACCCTCCTCAAAATTCTTGCTATAATTTTCATGAATGTACCTCTTTTCCCAATCGAGCTTATTATCAAAAATCTGATACAAGTCAGGATTAGTCAAGGAAGTATCAAACGAATCAGGGATAACCAGATGTCCAAACTCCAATCTATTACTGACGTACATAAATATAAGCCTTTCTCTGTTAGCTGAAGCAAATGCCATATCCGGATCTAAATCGCCTTCCGAGTACGAGGGTCGAGTTTCTTTGTTGCTAATAATCGTAGAGTTAATTAAATAGCAACTGCTGATAAACGGCACGTTCCAGAGACCCCTGAAGCATAAAAAATAACTTATATAAAAATCTACTCCTTTCCCATAGCATTTTTAATTTTCGAACATTTATTTTGATCATCATCATACAAGAATATTAACTCGCAACTCTAGTCTCTACATTGTAGGATCTTTCTCAGTAATAATCCTATAATGTTTTGGCAAGCCATCACACTCTAGTTGTGATTGAACGATGCGTTTGCTGGCAATGGGTTATGCATAATTATTCAATTGAGATTCATAATTCTCTCACCACTGCTTGAGTTTCCATCTACTATGGTCCCATCATATTTTAGATTCTAGGGACAAAACGGTTTCATTCAGTGCACTTTGTCCACAGGCAACACAAGTTTTCTTAAAGCGGTAAGAAATTTTAATTTATTCTCAAAAACCTATTCTTAATTAAAAAATCAGTTCGTGAAGCGGGTGGCAAACGCCCTCCCTTAAGGGTTTCGTAGGAACGAGTACGGTTAAGATTTTTCCGTTTTTTTTGTATTGAAAATTTCCAAACCCGTATGTTTGTTTTAAATTAAATTTGTAAATAATTCTTTTAATGTTGACGCTAGGAGTTTATAAATAAATTTCTTCGCTTTCCGAAAATTTCCGATCCTGTTATGCTGGTTTCGAGACAAATTTGAGTCAATTTTGAGAATGTTTGAGTTAAAAGGCCTATATTTTCATGTTTTTGCATAGCAACGTCTCGATAAATATTTTGTTCAGGGTTTTCACAATTTTCCTCGCAATTGTCACATAGACACATCTCCATACAAAAGATAAGATCGGTAGACCTAATATCTTCAGGGCTAGGCGTGTTCACAGGGTAATTTTGAGTAAAAAGTGCTAATTTTTTAGGTTTTTCATAGCAACGTCTCGGTGAGCATTTTTTTCAGGATTCTCACTATTTTTCCTCGCTTTAGATACTTGTAACACATCTCCATGCAAAAAGTGAGGTCGGTAGAACTAATAGTTTCCGAGCTAGGTGTGTTAACAGGGTCATTTTGAGTAAAAAGGGTTCATGTTTTTGCATAGCAACGTCTCAGTGAGTATTTTTCTCGGGGTTTTCACTATTTTACATCGCATAAGACACATAAGACACATCTGCATGCAAAATATGAGGTCGGTAGACCTAATAGTTTTTGCGCTAGGCGTGTTAACGGACGGACAGCCATTTTACCGACTGCATAAGGATTTCCGACGTAACCCTAGAAATTATGGACAATATATTTTTTTAGTCGAGTCCATATATGCCATGAATTAAAATCGAAGATATTATCAAACTTCATTACTCGATTAAATTTTTGGTCTAAGGAGTAAAAAGTGTTTTCAATATTGGGTCTTAATTTATTTTGATTTATGGGAAACGTGGATATTAAACTTGAACTCTAATATTGATTCCCTAATGTCAGGGTAAATGATGAACTGGTGGTTTTATTGTTTGCTGCTCATGACAATGGCCTCTATTTATGCGGACGCTGCAAAGGGAGGTAGAGGAGGAGGCAGACGTAGAATATCTGGGAATATTAATCGATTTGGAGTTCACAGTATGCCAAATCTTAGTCGAAATCCCGCCAGCGATAATTACTACGAAAATAAGGATGTGAGTCGATTTCTTACCAGAGCCGAAACAAATAAACTATGGCTTGTGGTTTCCACCTATTCAACTTTTTTTTAAATCTTTGTCTTGAAATAACATTAAGTCGGAAAGGCGCATGAATAATTTCTATTTTATCGAATTACTATTTGCACTCATTTTTATTTTTCCTGATTGCCATTTGTCATAATTTTCCTTTGTCCGAATTACCATTTCCCCTCATTTTTTTCGAATACCCATTTAGCATAATTGTCATTCCTTTCGAATTACCATTTTGCAACATTTTAATTTTTCCGAATTATCTATCGTTTGCCCTAATTTGAATTTTTCTCGAATTATTACTTTCCCTCATTTTTATTTTTCCGAAAGGCCATTTGTCATAATGTTCATTCTTCCGAATCATCATGCAAGAGCAATTCGATTTTATATACAAATGGCGAGATTCAAATCATCCAATTAGAATTTTTTATTTAAATTATGACAAATGGCAATTCAGTCAAATAAAAATGATAACCAATGTTAATTCGAGAAAAAAATGAAGGCAAATGGTAATTCGGAAAAATGATAATGCAAAATAGTTATTCAGAAGAATGCAAATTATGACAAATGACAATTCGGTATAAAAATACAGCTAAATGGCAATTCGGAAAAATAAAAATCAGGGCACAAGGTAACTCGGTAAAATGAAAATTAAGACAAAATGCAATTCAAGAAAATAAAAATTATGCCAAAATTGTAGAAATTTAGAAAAAAAATTGGCGAACGGGTGCAATAACAGCCAACTTGTCTTTTTAGAAGTCACTTGTTTTTTAATGTGTTCCTCATGAAATTAGGGGCCATCCATATACCACGTGGACAGTTCAGGCGGGGAGGGGGGTATGGCAAAATGCCACGCTTATCCACGAGGGGGGCCGGGGGGGCGCGGGCCTAGAATCCACGTGGACACACATGAAAAACTAAGAATATTTTCACGACTTTTTGTTTGGACTTCAAACCTTGTTTAAGCTCACATTCTCAATTAAATCCAAAATTTCGGCCAATTCATCGCTCGTTTTGGCCTCCTTGCTTTTGAAGATCAATGATATCTATATTTTCATAAAATATGTCCACGTGGACAAAGTATGGGGGGGGGGGGTGTTCGTCGAAATTCCACGGCTGTCCACGAGGGGGGGGGGGTCAAAAAGTTGTGAAAAATTGTCCACGTGGTATATGGATGGCGCCTTATGAGGAAAAATAAAAAACAATTGATTGCTGAAAATGCAAGTACACTATTATAGCACACAATGGTTCAATTGTAAAGAACATAGTATTTTTCCGAATGGAAGATTTGAGCAAAAGTTTTGAGTTAATTAAGTTAATTAATTAAGTTAAGAATGCTAGAAAATTTTACTCAATTATGGCACGATTTCTATTTTTTGGTAAAGCGCGAAACATTAAAAGTTCAGTTGGGCCCATAATTACCACTCTTAATGGTAACTATAAATCTAAACAAAAAAAATATCCAAATTTTAATAAATAAATTAAGATTTTCCCATTTCAGGCAGCCAGAATTGTAAAATCATCGCATTTTGAGTTCGATTACATGCTAGGAAGAAAAATTACATTTTTCTGTATGGCTGTTGGTGTTCCGAGGCCTGAAATAACTTGGTTTAAAGATGGTATCGAATTATACCATCACAGCTTCTTCCAGGTGAAATTATAATTACTGATAATGATAACTTATTGATCTTATCTTTGAAATAAATAAATGAATTTTGTATCTAATTTCAATATTTTTAAATCGAAAAATTTGCAGGTCCATGAATGGCCAATTGGAAATGATACAGTGAAATCTAAAATGGAAATTGATCCTGCGACGCAAAAGGATGCAGGGTATTATGAATGTCAGGCTGACAATCAGTATGCAGTGGATCGACGTGGCTTCAAAACCGATTATGTTATGTTCTCTTATTAACAATAAGCTTCCATCGTGAATTGCACCTAATCATAATTCTGAGCAAAGGCAATTTTTAAAATACACATACATTGACACAAATCGGCAAAATTTGACAGGATTTAGTTCAAGCTGAAAGACTAATTATATATTTTTTAAATCCTTTCCAGTTTCGTCTCAATTCTTTAATTTAATTTTGTATTACTTGAAAAAAAATTATATACGTTATGTGCACCTGAAATTCTGAACATTAAAATGAAGGACATTTTTATTAATTTGCTTTTTAAATTCATATGATTCAACATAAAATTATATTAATTTTGATATTTAATTGTTTAATAGTGATTGGTTCCGATTTCAAGTTTTAAGATTTAAAATTCAAAAATGGTGATTACTTCCATTTGAAACAGCATAAATTAAAAACAATAAATTTAGAAATGTTCAATTTGAAAGGATTTCAGGTTTAAATTATTCAAACCTGAATCGAATGTTTCATTTTTGAAAGAGTCCACTATTAAAATTTTAAATTTCAAATGCTGTTACATTAATAGTGTACCTTATTGCAGAACTAATGTTGAAGATTATTTTATAATTATATATATTGTATATAGTTCAATCCTTTCCGAATTGAAATTTTTTGGTAGAAATTTGTTTCGGTTTCGGTTCCTTTGGAATCGAACTGAAGGGCCTATGACAAAGCCACCGGACACGTCCCCGGGTGGCGGATAGAGGGTCCCTGCACCAAGGTTTCTGCTGAATATGGTTACAATAATTAATAAGCAGTCGCGGAAAATTGTCCAGGGATGGTCCCGAAGGAATTAACCCCCCAGGGAAGGCGGAACAACCGTGCCGAAAGCTGAATGGCACCTGGGCGAGGTGTCTCAAACGGTGACTCCGAGATACCGGGCGACCTCTCAGCGTATGCAGCCTTATCCTTCCATGAGGGGCTCTACAAGGATGGACGAACCCTTTCCCCTAGCTGCTCGTGGGAACAACAATGATAACACCAAACACAGTTGTAGCAAGTGCGGTTCAAAATAATCAAACGCGCAGGGCTCCCGACAATGGGTCGGACAACAATGCCGACTACCCTAGAGTTGGGGGAGCCAATCAAGACAGAGTCAATGCGATAGACCAGCAAACTCCCAATACTTCTGAGTGGACGCATCGACTCAGGGACGACCTGCTGGAGTGCTATGATACCAGTAACCCAGTATGACACCTAAGCGAGAAGGTTACATGGCGCGACTGCATGCTCTGTGGTGCGAGAAACACCCAGAGCTCTCGCATTTTTCACATCAACGTCTGCTAAACCGTGCCGAGGAAATCCGGAAAAGTGGTTATATACGCGGAACGCCTACTCAACCGCAGTTAGAACAAGCCGGCACCAGAAAAAAGAGAGGCGACACTGAAACACTGAGAAACCGACCTCTGGACTATCAATTGCGTAGACTGGGCAAGACAATACGCGTCCGCATTCAGTGTGTATTGACTACATTACATCTGGCAGGAATTTCACTGCCAAGGTTCGACAGTTCGCGCGCGAACTACGGATCCGTCATCACACACTCAACAAGTCAAAGCTACTGACCATCAGGCAGCATATTGTTAACAGAATACGAGTACTATCTAACGCTAGAAGAAGTCTAGAGTGGAGAGAGAGGTGGGTCAGAGAAAATCAACAGTTTTTGTCTGACCCATTTCGACTCTTCCAAGACCCACCCACTCTTCCAACCCACCAGCATCTGGCCCGTATTTTTACCTCATATCTAAAGTCGGAAGAGCCTATTCCAGAGTGGTCGGTGGAAGGACGCACAGTGCTTCTCCCGAAGATTAGCAACTTGTCTGAATACGCTGCAAAAGATCTTCACAGCTAACTTAAATGATAGGATTGTTCAGACAATCTGATATGTGTGGAAAGAGATGTACGAACAACGCGGCTCAAAGAAAGGCGTAGCAGAATGTCGGGAGAACCTGCTCATCGATAGATGTGTCCGCAAAGACGCAGCATCATACCAGTGCTACCTATCAATGGCCTGGATTGACTACTGGAAAGCTTTCGATTCAACCTGCCATAGAATTATCATCTGCCTGTTGGAAAGATTAAAGGTTCATCCACACATCGTGAGGTGCATCGAGAGATTGATGCCGCATTGGAAAACCAGATTTAATATCTCATTTGGTAAACATCGTGTGACAACTAACAACGTCACCTTTCATAGAGGTGCCTTCCAGGGCGATACCATGAGCCCTCTCCTCTTTCGCCACATATTATTTGCCATTATTTCTCGCACTTCGTCATTCCCAAGGGTACTTCTGCGGCAAAACTGGAATTCGAAAGCATAAGGGAATTCTATGCTAAAAATAAAGAGCAACTAAATCTAGCTCTAAAGATTATCAAAGAGTACACTCAAGAGATTGGAATGGAGTTTGGGTTAGAAAAATGTGCCAAGGTTAATTTAAAGCGAGGAAAAGTTAATGGCATCCCCGAAGACCCTGATCTCGTCGATAGAAGCGCTATACGACATATTTGCACTGGAGAGACCTTTGCATACCTGGGCGTGACACAAAGCCGCATCCAGGACGCAACATAGTTTAAGAATGTTCTGCGATGTGAATACAACAGTCTTATCCGATAGCTTTGGTCCTACGAACTGTCGGCGAGGACAAAGTATCTGCAACGAACATGCTTGCCGTCCCGGTAGTACTCTATTCATTTGGAGTGGTTCCATGGACGAAGGACGAGCGCATATCCCTCGATATCGGGTCACGAAAAGTTATGCACATGAACAAAAGCATGCACCCTAAGTCGTTTGTACCGCGACTTTACATCTCACGCCGTGAAGGTGTCGCGCAATACTAAATCATCAATGTCTTCACAACACACGCCTAGCTTGAACCAATTTTCACTGAAATGAACTTTGCCTGTCC